>JARVZY010007925.1:0-21221 GCA_030686995.1 Artemisia argyi | reverse complement strand
TTTGGGGGTGTGACAATATTAAAAGTCTTTGACCAAGTCAATGAACTTTATGTGCATGTTTTGACTAGAAAACATAAACATAAAATATTTTATTAGACATCGTAAGTGTACATGTCTTAACAAGTTAATGTCTTACTTTACGTTATAAGTCTTTCAACAATTAACGGAATTGATGTTTATATCTTTACAAGAGACCTAAACATATTCAACTAAAGTAATTATGAGTGCAGACAATTGGCCTCAATAGTAATTTCAAGTTAACTACATACTTCATGATTATGAATTTACAAGAAGACATAATCATATTTACTAAAAAATTCAGCGAATATGTTGAAGTAGCTTTTCACGTTATCTTGACATTTGTTCTAATTAGGGAAACATACATATTATGTGTATAAGTCCTAGTAGAACCTTAGTTTTCTTACCTTGCAGTCAAGAAAAACCATTAGTCATATTGTTATATGTTGTACCTTGCACACAATTAAGATTTCTCCCACTTGTGCATGGCACAACATCATGCAAGTAAATATGACAGTGTCATAGATAACATACGATTTTAGTCAAAATCAAAATATAGATGTGTATAACTTTTATCACTTTTATAATAAATCATGCATAACAATTTTATTGATAACATTTCAGGAAGCAACGTCAGGAACGCAACAAGTTATCTAATAAAATTTTATGCAATGGTTCTCATAAAAACTATGATGTTTCACATGTGGAAAGTAATGTATTATTTCAAGACAATCTAGAAATAAGATGGGCAACTTGTAAGTTAATAGAGCCTACAGCTCCCACTGGATTAGTGAACATTACATGTGTTTCATCACCAGTAATACAATCACGTAGCTCCCACTGGATTAGACAATATTATAAGTGTTACATCACCAGTGAGTGACGATTGGATATTTTCCTGCTTTCTTTGAATATCTACACATTATTACTAATGTGAGTCACTTTGCCTAGTAAACATGTACTTAGGTATTCAAGGAAGTGCATCAAGTTCTAACATATAGATGATGGGCTAGCTATCATTTTTAACTTGAAAATAGGCATGCATTTCCTCCATGTTTATTGGGTTAAGACACATTGCTAGGTAGTCATGCTAGTAATTGCCTTTACCACTTTGTGGTTTATTTATATTTCCGTTTTCTAATTTTTTAAACTCATTTTAGTTTGGTAGCTATAGAAAACGTGTTGTCTAGTTACCCAAATATCTTATATTTCTTTAAGGTTTCAAAACCGGAACTAGGGTTATGAAACGAACTTGATAGAATAAGATGTGCAGCCATACTTAACCGTTTTGACTTTTACAAGACATCACAATTTCTAGAGTATGTGTGCTTTGAGTTTTATTAGAATTAGGACAATTCAAATATTCCTATTATGGCTTTTCCTCATAAAGAAAAATGATAGAAAGAAGTCTCTTTCATACAAGGAAAGGAAGACTTAGTTTGATGCTTTTAACTAGAAAAGAACAAACTTTTGTTTACGTTTTGTGTTGCATTAATTCATTAATTGAATTCACAAAGTTCATATTTAGTATTTCCGATAATTATCCTTTTATGAATTAATTACCCCCTGTTTACAATTTAAAACAATTAATTTACAAAAAATGCTAAGATCCACATTATGCTTCTACTATCACATCAGTTGATCTGCTAGCAATAGTAGATTCAATTGGTAGGCGACGATCACCAATTACATTACAAGTGCAACTCTTAGATCTTTATGGGACTCATGGCATATAGTGTCAAACAACTAGTGTCATGTAGGCATGTTTAGTCCCATCTTTGCCTCGGGTCAAGGTCTCACCGCTTAACTCGATTATATAAAAAGCAAAAACACAAACACACAACCACAATATGCAAAGCTTCAACTGATGCAAAGACCTATGCTCGATCTCGTGAGCCATCACGAGAACCAAGAGTCAACTAGGGACAAAACACACGGAGGACTCCACTTGCTCCAAAACAATCAAGAGCAAGTAGAAAGCCCATTATGCACATGAAAAGTAGTTGTTGTCCTTCCAGAATTTCTGTGTTCGGGGGTCCAAAAGACCTTGAAGGAGGCTTCCCCGGGCTTAGCTCAAAACTAGAAAGTTGTAGGCTCATGTCTTGAGTACCTGCAAAAAAAATTTAGCCAAAAACTCCTTACCAATCATCGGGAAACTCCGTTTTGCCAACTGGTGTTCCGGCAGTCATTTTCGGAAAAAATGTCTTTAACTCTTTCGCCTTTCACCACCAAGCCACGATTACATGATATTGAAAGTAAAATGAAACTAATGTACTTTCTACCTACTGTAAAAGTGCCCAAACAATGGCTACAACCAAAAAGAATATCATTACATAAATGCCGAAACAATGGCAAAAACCCCAAACACGAAATTAAACAACATTCACAATAATTCAAGGCACAAGTGGTCTAGGTTTTCATCGGCTTTGCGTATAGACATAATAATACCATAATATTATGATCAAGACATGGTGTTGGCTAACTCCATGGACAAACATGCATGTATTTGCCATGGAAACAAAATAAATAACAAGAAATAAATTTTTAGCCAATGAAATCGAAGAAATTAATTAACAATAATTAAAACCCCGATTGGTATGCGTGTCAAATGGCTCAAGGATCAAAACCCACCGATATTAGGATCTTCAAAATACCATTTTACCGCAGAAAAATTGGGCTATGGGGCTGAATCAAAACCGTTTCAAAAATCGATCAAAAACAAGCATTTTAGGCCATTTAACACGTACCCGACAAGTAACCAATTAACGTATGCATAACAAATGGTCATGGGACCAAAAAGTGCAGATCATAAGACCCCTAAAGGGTCGTTCAATGTGAAAAAAATGGAGCCCTAGGGCTGTTTTATCCATGACTTCAAAAATCATCAAAAAAAACACCCGTTTTAGCAATTTTTATGCATACCCGATAATCATATGGCACATATGATGGCTCGTGATACCACTATAGGTGATGATGAATATAAAAACATGTATGAAAAAATCAAACGCAGCGGAATACATCACCTAACAAGGATCCATATAGCCATATGATCAATCGATAATAAATAACAACAAGTTTTATACCTTTGTAGCGTGATCGGTAGAATCGTATGATGACCTTCACCAATATACACGAACCACCTATGAAACCAAGTGATCAAAGGAGATCACCTCTATGCTTGATCCATACTACACATCATCGATCACCACCCGATGCTAGTCTTAATCCCGTAACACACGATCTAGCCTTGAACTACAATAGAATAAGGTTAGATGAGATCAAAAACCCAAAACCCTAATATGGGAGTGTTTAATTTCGTGGCTATTAGGGAGAGAAAGGAGGAGAGAAAGCTGGTAAGTGTATATTGTGATTGATACTTTCCTAATGACCAAATCATTAGTAGTTATCAACATGTAAGTAACACTTAGCCCCTTGCATTTTCTCATCGTGTCCCTTTCCTCCCTAGGCCGGCCATAAGGGCTTACAAATAGGCTTACCCATTTGTTATGTCTAATCCAATACATTAAGTACAAGCTTAGTGAGTAGTGGCCCGTTATTGATCCCAAGTTACGTAGTCATTTATATATTGTAAATATAATAAATACAATCTATAAAATGGTGTCTCTGTGCATAAGTGTGTGGCCCCATAGGCTCACATATGTCTAACCATATAATTATTTATTATGACACGAGTATACTCCAACAATTACTACCTCCGTTACATATTAAATGTCCACTTGGACCTTTTGGAGTGTTTCTTGTTCAACATTGACCTGAAATTCTATTATTTGTGTTATATAAAACTTGATTCAAAATATATGAATAGATTGAGATTTAAATGTATTTTTATTAGTATAATTTTTATCAAATATTATATAGTACAAATAAAAATATTTACGGTTAAAGTTGAATAAGAAAGACTCAAAAAAGTCAAAGTGGACATTTAATATAGGACAGAAGGAGTATAAAATTTTTGACTTCGTAATACTATTAGCTATCAATTTCGTATCGCCATTACATCGTGATGCACAAGTACTATATTATTTTAATATGAGATAGTGTGCGATAAAGTTATTTCCTAAAACTCATTGTTTTATGAATAATGAAAAATCCAGTATATTCATAAATAGTGAAAAATCCAGTATTTTTATACTGGAATCGCTTGCGTTCCTTACTAAACAAATTGCAAATAAAAAATATTTTAATATAACACATGGAGAAAGGCAAAATGTGAACAGGGTTTATTACTTATTAGAACAATAATCAAAAGAAGAACGTAGAAGTAAAGATGTGATTGCAGTTGATTAGTTGGTACTTGGTAGCACTCTTGACTCGACTCTTTTGACCAATATTATGCATTTGTTTTATCTGTATTGTCGTTTATTTTACTAATTAAAACGTTTAATAAATCCTCAACGAAATCAATTTTTAAATAGTAAAAGTTCTTGTTAAATAAATTAATAGACAATAAAATAAATATAAACCCTATATATATTATGATCGTTAATTTTCTGGTAAATATACCCTACTAATTCCAAATTTGTTGATACTAAATTACATTTCGTTTCTTAATCAAAATGTACGTTTACGCACCCATTTTTATTATCAATAGTAACATAATCTTGTTAGCTTTGTAGAAAAGACCGGAATCAATCAATGTACACTTACCGAAAGTATAATATGCATCACTTATAGGGTTTCCGCTACACATTTTTATTAAATGTGCTTAACTCTATAGGTGTTGATTGGTCGAGTTAGTGGGGTTTCATGTTGGTCATATCAGCTTAGTCAGTTTTGTAGAGTCACGGACTTGAGCATTATCCGAACAAAATAAGAGATCTGGCTCGAATCATTTGGTCGGTTGGGTTTTATTCAGGTACGTTTTATAGTGACTTGGTGACTTGGAAGTTGTGGTTTGTTATGGGCCGAAAACTCCGCTGGACTACTATCTAATGGGTTACAAGGAGTGTGTTGGGCTAACCTTTAGATGCAAGCAAATAAGCTGTTACAAGTAACTCAAGCCTCAATGTAAAATGCAAATCCCATAACCGGTTGCTGAAATGCGAGCAAAACAGTGGAGTAGCATTTAGCTTATTGTTTTTTCAGATCAAGAAAGTTTATTGAATATCATCCAGATTGTATATTGTGTTTTCAACTGCAATGTTTTTACTAGCATGGTACAAAATTGTCTGCTCGCAAAGCACTAATTTTTCATTATTTGAGGTGGCAAAGATGTCCCACCAATTACCAACTGAGCTACACGTCTTTGCCGGCGGTACGTGGTGAGTTATGAATTATTTTAAGTGCTGTGAACAAAATAGATAAGATGCAGTTGGTGGATGGCAACGATGGATGCGATATATGATAATAATAAAATGGCGTGGTGATAGTTGATAGTGATATTGGTCGCCCATGACTAAGTTGGTATGGGGGAGAAGAAGCGTGTACCACAAAAAGAAATTTGATTCGACTACTCATGAAAAAAATAACTTTAAAATGTACTATAGTACACTATTAAAATTATAATCATTGATTCATCAATACTTTTATTATTGTTGTACCACAAAAAGAAGAAGCGTGTACTATGGTTTATTATTGTTGAGATCAAATGTCTTGAAAAGATTCATCAATACTTTTGTGGGGTTGTTAAAGTGACCTGTAACATTTTTTTATTGGGTGAAAAATACAATAATATGTGTAAGTTAGGTGGCAAAAGGTTAATAATTAGTAACCCGAACCGGCCTACAATCGACTGTCTTTTTACAATGTGGGGCATACATGACTCACTTAGAGTGGGAGGTACACATGAGCCGTCGCTTGTGTTTTCACCACCAGCCCAAAAATGATGATGGCGCACCGTACCGTGGTGGCCAGCCCACGCGGTGGGTTTTTTTCAATTTTTTCTTTTTTTCTTTTCTTGTTTTTTTTTTCCGGGTGTTGCGAAGGTGTGTGTATTTCATGTTTGTGTGTGATTGTTTTTTTGTTTTTTGTGTTTGTTTGTTAAAGATAGATTTTTTCTTTTCTTTGTTTTTTTTTGCAAGTATGGCTATGAGGAAAAAGACTTGGCTGCTACTTTGTTTGTAGTAAAGAAAAGTAAAGATACTTTTAAGGTTTAATTGTTGAGCTTGTTATGTTTAGTTGGTGGACTTGTCAAAAATTCATCCAAAATTGTATTTCATATTAGGCCTTTATAACTTAATCTTTTTGGGATAAATGATATACTAGTGTACTTATTAATGTAATGTGTTTTATTTTATTAACAAGGTTGGCAACGGTCGCCGCGTTGCGGGCGTGCCTATTTTTTTCTCCAACCATTTAATACATGATATTTCCCCAAATCAAATAGGCTCATAAAATTGTTATATACAGAAAAAGGAGCATATCAGAATAAACCAACAGCGTAGATTAACGAGGCTATTTTATTTATTTATTTATTTTTATTTTTATTTTTTTTTTGGTTCTATAGTGGAGCACGCAAGCTTTTCCTCATCCCAAAACATAGCCTTGCAATTCCAACACGCCTGATTGCAAGGAACCAACCACATATATTCTCTTGGAGGATATGCAGAAAAATAAACAAATCATTTATCAAAAACAAACATTCATGTTGACATAAATAATGCTTAAAAACATTGTTAACATATTAACAATATCTCTATGTTTTGATAATTACAAAACATAAACTCATTGAACTAAAACTTATGACGTAAACAAGTATTTACCGATAAATATCTCTTTACATCCAAATCACTTAAGGTATGAATAAACAAAGTGTTTATTGTAAATTATGATTAAAGAAAATTTTCTAAATCACTAACTTTTTATAAAATATCATAAACATTTTATATCATTTACAAAAATCATTTTTGAAATTAAAAGAACATATTTAAATCATTATAAATATATGAATTCAAAATTTTAACCAAAAATGGCAATTATAATCCAGAAAAATTTTCCGCACAAAAGGACAAACAACCCCAACGTTCTGGAGGGGGCGGCCCCCTTAATTCTTAGGCGGCCCCCTTAATAAGTAAGGGAACCGGCCCCTAATTAAGGGGACCGGCACGCTCCAGAACAGTATTTTTTTTGTCCTATAAATACTGGTTCATTCCACAAATTTTTCTCACCTCTTGCACCCCAAAACTTTCTTATCTAAATCACCATTTCCATTTCCTATAATCCTTTGATCATATATACATTAATACCTGTTTCAAAGTGATCCAAGTCTTATTCTTTCAAGTGCAAAAGAAGAATATTTCTACTCATCAAGACAAGAAGTATTACAACTTGTTGTTGGAGCATCATTCATTACATATATTTCTTTGTGTTATTTGTTGTGAATATTTGGTAGAAGATAGATTAGCTTAGTGTGTAGATAGAGTGATTGTTTAGAAGATTGTTGTGAAGTAGTAGTTGGAAAGTAGATAGTTGTGAAGAAGATTTTTGAGAAGTAGACAGTTGAGAAGTAGATAGTTGTGAAGAAGATAGTTGTGGAGTAGATAGGTGTGAAGATAAATAGGTGTGAAGAAGTTGTGTATAAGGTGTGATCAAGTTGTGATGAAGTTATGGTGTGTATATTGGTGTGTAAGGTTTTCTCCGCCATAAGGGAGCTTGTTGACATAGTGAAGAAAACTCTCAAGTTAGGTGCTTGGGGAGTGGAGTAGGGCAAGGAAGGTGTCCTTGTAGCCGAACCACTATAAATCTCTTGTCTCGCGGTTCGATCTTTCCATCTCTCATTTATTTCTTCACTTACATTATTATTGCTATATCATACATATTTGTTGTTGTTTATATTGCGTAAGACTTGAGACCACATAATATCAAATCTAAATTTTTGAAAGTAAAGAAAACACACAAACAATCTTTTATAACAAATTAAAAAAGCGTAAAACTATTCAACCCCCCTTCTAGTTTTCCACAATTCAGAAAACATATAACCGAACCGTATCAGCAGAAACGTTACAAAGTGGCACCTGTTCGACTGGTAGGCCCGTTTGTTGAAGGAAATCGTGGTTCAGGAGCGTTAAAACAAAAGTATTCAGAAGTATCACTGCGTTGGCCTACATAAACAACAATATAATCAGTAATAGCCAATACTGTTCTTCTACTCTGCGTAATCCTCTTAAATAAACGATTCAGCTGTCATAGCCCAAAAAGGCATCCGTAATTACCTGTTGCAAATATTGTTGTTTTTTTCTTCAGCAAAGCCTTATTCGGGCGCATGAAAGCAAGAGCCTACATAAACAATAGCACAATTAGCGATAGGCAGGGGTGACCTTTAAATGTACGTGTTCAGTAGGACGTCAAATGCAACCCACCTTGTGACGTCAAATGCAACCCACCGTAGCCTTTTAATGTAGAGAAACCCAAAGATTATATAGTATATACATCAGGTAGCAACAGTGTTGGTAGCTGAGGATATTGGCAGGTTTTCTGATCCTAATACGGTATTAGAACTAAGGAGCATACTAATGTTACGGGATTTTTATTTTACCGACATTTACTGTTTCGATAGATCGTTATACTACACATACCTGTACATAGTGACTGGGTATAAGTAGGCAGGTCCATGCATGTACACTTGTCACTCTCCTTACTTTGTTTTCTTAGCGGCCGTACTCATTTCTTCTTGTGTGTCATCCTTCAGTAGCTGCCTTCGAACAGACACCTTTACACCTGTATTTTTCACAACATGGTCATGCACACCGGCAGTAATTTCCATAGCAACTGGTGTCGACGCTTGTAGGATTTCACTTGCAGGAGGTGTAGCTGGTGGTTCTTCGACCGTTGCTGGTGATTGACCTCCTGTCTGTGTGTACGTTTTAGGTCCTGTTAGTAGGAGTGTTTGATTTTGTGGTTGTGGACTTGCGAGGTTGACTGATGCATTTTCTTGAAGCGCTATCAGCAGGTGTGGCCCGGTTTTCATTACTGTATCAAGAATGTAGACTGGATCTTCTTTTGTAGAATCCGTCAAATAATGCAACTGAAACAGATGAGTGGTTCCTTCCAGTTTCCTACATATGTTGCAACTTTTATTAGAAACAGGTTTCCTTAGCTGGCTTAGATACAGGTGCGTAATAATCACATTACCTCCATATGTTTTAACCCAACAGGAACCGACCGCCATGATAGGTGGCTTTGCTTCTTTTTCATACGCATCTGTGTCGAAGGTTCTAGCATATTCGTTCTATAGAGCTAATCTGAAAGTATCACCTCTGTACAAAAAAATATCTGTCAGTTAGTTGTTGGGCGGGCCGATTTTGTAGGAATAAAGCAGAATAAATTTTTCTTTGATAAAAATCATTCGAAAGGACACATTCCAAGCTGGACAAATAGCTTAAGTATGAAATACAAACATAATATGGGTCACAGTAATACAAAGTTACAAACTATATACTGATGTCTATAGTTATGGCAAACACAGCCGAACCAATACACTGATGAATGTCTTAATATTGGTGAAAATGAACATGATGGTAGCTTTATAAAAGTTATTGCAGAAAGTATTTTTGAAATAACATAACGACTAACCTCTTTGTGTATAGCAATCTCTTCATCGTCAAGATGAACCTACTCATCTACCGTTCTCATGATCACCTTTTGGAATTTCTGCTCCACCTGTTCAAAAGTCAGTTCAGAATCCCTGCTTTCCTCATATCCGATTTCCATGTTTCTCACGACCACCCTTTTGCTTCACCATCCGTCTTGTGAACGTGGTTGATCCATATCACCCCTATTTCCTGCTCCACACACCAACAAATATAAAAGAAATGTACAATTATATAGGTAAAGTATCATATGCAGATACCATATTAGTAGGTAAGATGAAGTTACAACTTATGTGATACAGTAAGTGGTAACTCCCTTAACATAGAGTCAGATCATTTGATATGGTGCATAAAATGTAAAGCTGGGTGCCCTTACTTATACCTAGTCTTAACTGGGTGCAACGAACGGCAACCGTTAAGTGAATATTTTATTTTATTTTCGCAAGTTAGATACGCGACAATTTTTTTGTTTGTTTTTTATATAACAAGAGTACGAGAGAGAGAGAGAGAGAGAGAGAGAGAGAGAGAGAGAGAGAGATAGATTACTTGATTAGAGAATAAACAATGTTGGGAAAGAAGCGAGCACGAAGCAATGGGCCAAAGAAGTATATATGAGCTGCTAAAGCACCAAAAGGCCCATCCAGTACACTTTAACTGCCATGGATGCGCTAGTATAAACGGCCCACCATAATACAGTTGCTCTCACACGCCGAACAATTTCCATAACATAAACATAAAGACCCCCCAAGATACATCCATTGTCATATGTTAAGCAATTTTAGTAACATAACCCGGAACTAAACGACCTGATAGCTTATTTTTTCTGGCGCACAATCACGAAAAATAAGAAAACCCAAACACCCCTGAAATTAAATTTAAAACCTTCAATGCGCAACAAACAGAAATAAACACTTATTAGGCTCAGATCTATACATGGTGTTCAGGTCATAGAACTATCTGTATTCCGCTACGGATGCAAAGAGTTACGGTTGCACAACAACCATATATGCTATGCTATCCAGTTATTGCCCCACCAAGTTAGGGTGGGAAGTTCTCGCTAAGATTGCAACAATCATCACAGCCGTATATATCAAGAAACGCACACCAAAATACCCCATTTAGAAAGTGCAATACAACAACTTACGAAGACCAATTGACTTCATTATCAGATCCTTCAGCATCAGATGTATCACTACCTTTTAATCCTTCAAAATATATAAGGTTAATAATTTAAATACGGTGCATTATAACATTTGCTAATCCATTAAGTAATATTCTTCAAAGCTTTTGCTGCATACCTACAAATAGCAGCAAACCAAAACCGGGGAAGGGAAGGCTGATCCAGCTTAGTGCATATAAACACAACTCCCTGCGAAATTAGTCATTCAACGATAATGATTTTTATCAGCCCTTGAAGGATCATTTATATACAAACTGAATAATAACAATTACAATAAATAACCAAAATGTATTTAATTTATATATATTTCTCATACCTAAGTAGATTACATTCAAACGTTGGTAGTCTTTTCTGTTATTTGAGTCGGGTTGGTCAACAATTTTAGATTATATACTTACTGTGCCCTTATGTGATCCGCCTCTGGTACTTCAGGATTCAGATAACAATGTGTTGCTAGTGTTGCAGATAATTGTAGTCCTCCTGTTAAGAGGATATGGATCAGCTAATGCGTTACACATGAGCAAGTAGTGGCTTGCATTAGGTTATTGCATACCTCTAAAATGTTTGGCCCAATATGAGCTAACAGGTATGATTACTGGTTGTTGAGTTTGTCTGCATAGATTGATTAGGAACCGGGTTGCTCGTTCATTCTACAACATAAATATGATCGTGCTGCACTGCATTTGGATGGTGTACAGTATGTTATTGTAAACTATTACAATTTTTGGGATTGTAATTATTATGTGCCATACCCGAGGTTTTGGATTTCGATATTCCTACGGGATAGATTGACGGATGTTCCCAATGTTCTGGACGGTTCCAATATAATCTGTTATCAGCATTTGCATGTTAGCTTACGAAATTAATATGTTGTTTTCATAAACGTGTACAATACCTGTTAGAATAGAGCCTCGACTGTCTGCCGTGTGGCCTATCTCGTTGTAAGCGGCAGAGTTAAAATAATGATTGGGAAACCCGAAATCTTCTATTTCAGCCATCTGGCATGGATAGTTGATCATTATTCATCATTTAGTCTAAATGAAAAATAAAATTATAAATATACTAAAAATATCATTCACTCACCTTCCATCGAAGCCCAAATGGCCATTGTATTTTCCTGATAACGTAGCAATATGTTGAGAACCCACAACCAAATGAAACTGAGTCAATGACCATGACAGTCAAAGCTGCTAGTAAGTAGGCTCGCCTAATAGTACACAAAAGACGCAGCTAAATAAAAAAGGTAATCAAACAACTAACATAATGAGCCGTCTACAAAGAAGAAAAATGCTAAAACTCTACCATTCAAATAAGTCATAAATATGAAACTGAAGTCATTAAAAAAAAGTAAAATGAAGAAGCTCGAAACTGCTTACCAATCCAAACCAACAGGCTGAAAGTTGGCATTGTCTTTGGATACCCCGATTGCAACATGCTTGCCACACCATTGATGTAATATAACATAATGGTCAACGCCTTGTAGTAGCAAGGATTGCCGATGGATCAACGGTGGTCCTAAAGAATTGGCGGAAAAGCCCAAGGAGAAACGGCGTCGTATGGCACGTGGTTTAATATTTTGTTTCAGTAGCAATCTCGTTAAGTACCTGAACAAATAGACCAACTTTTATTATTATATATATCCAAACATATTAAGAAAATGAACACGGGAATAAAACTGATAGAATATGTTACCTGGTTTGTCATCTCTTTTGTACAGAAGCATAGTATCAAGAGTTCAAGACCATTTTCCACAACCTGTACTTTAGTTATAATGCTTATATTACAACCAATATTGGCCGTCCAATAATCGGTTAACGACATCAGTTAATGCTGCCATTAGATAAACTACCATGCTATCATCTAAAATGACCAAAGGGCGTTTCGGCATATCGTCTACATTTACGTCAGTACCATAGTACTATAATACCATGTAACATTTTCCATCCTACTGTCTCATTTATCAGTGTGTCCACACTACAATTGTAACTACCCTTACAAAGTTCGAACCTAAACTATTGTCCGCAACATCTTATAAAGTAACCACCTATAGCAAAGTTTGTACCTAAATTATTGTTCACACATAACCTAACAGTCGTGCTTAATTAGGGGTGTTTCAAATTGGGCTTAATTATTAAAAAGAAACTAATTTTAAGAATTTGGATTAGAATACTTACATAAATTTTAAAGGCTTGATTTGCAAAAAATGAATCCAAACACATCTGACCCTGCAACAAAGCAATTATAATTTACATGCCAACAATTGAGTATGATACAAAATAATTTGCCATTCCTCATGATTCAACCAAAAATCATATCAATAATAAAACACAAAAAGAGTTGTAAAAATCCAAGATTAAAAGAAAGCACGAACCCATAAACATGCGCTGCTAATTCACCGGAACACCAACAACATATTCATTAGAATTCATCAACCCTTCTTGTTCTTGTTGATGTTGAATGAAAATCCGTATACTCATCTACCAAAAAAATAGATATGACGCGCTATTCTTCTAGGTTTTCTTTCTGCATCTTCATCATATAATAAGTGGAATGGATCAAGCAAAATGGCCAAAGGAGCCCAATACACGGGCTTATTTTTTTGGCGGGAAAACTGCACCTAAAACGGTCTCGTTTATGGTGTGGTTTAATATAAACTCTAATGTAATGTTTTTTTTAATTAATGAAGTTTATTTTAGTTAATATTGTGTATGTTTTATTTTATGAAGAAAAAAAATGGACGACGACACCAATTTTTCTGGTGCCAAGGGTTACAGCCATAATTTGGTGCCGTGGAGACTTTTGTTGACGTGGCAGCACTTTTTCCCCACGGCATCAGAACGAGAGCACGAGCGTACCCAATGCTCTTAGTGGTTGTGGCTATGAAGTTGCCAGGTGTTGAAATCTTGACTTTGTGCTCGTTAGGTGGCAAAAATGCCCACCGATTATAAATTAAGCTACACGTCATTAGCAGTGGTATGTGGTGAGTTACGAAGTAGTATAAGTGTTGTTGGTGATATGACTAATAGTAAGTTTGGGGGAAGAGACGCCTGTACCACAAAAAGAAATTTAATTTGACTAATTAATGAAAAAAATAATTTTGAAATATATTATAGTACATTATTAAAATCATAATCATTGCTATATGGTTTGTTGGTCATGTAAATTAATTTGGTACAAAACATTAGATGTATATACATCGTTGAGATCAAATTGTCTTGAAAAGATTCATCAATACTTTTGTATTATTACGTGTGAAATATTATATCCCATTATATTCTTGATCACACAATACCAAAAGCGGCACTAGAATTCTTGAAAGCAACAGCACAATTTATCTTCACCAAACACTCGTTGGCTAGGGTGGGAGGGGGGTGATAAACGATGGAGAAGTTTGTGAGGTGAAATCGAGCTTAAAGTGATCTGTTATATTTTTCTATTGGGGGAGAATACAATGATATGTGTGAGTTAGGTAGCAAAAGGTTAATGACCGTTAACCCGAACCGGACAATCGGTTGTCTTTCCATAATGTGGGGCATACATGACACACTTTAGCGGTTATGTCTATGAGTTTGCCAACTATTAAACCCTTGATCTTGTGCTTATTGGGTGACAAAGATGCCCTACCAGTTACCAAGCAAGCTATGCGACATTGGCGGTGGCATGTGGTGAGTTTCGAAGTATTATAGGTGGTGCGACCAAAATAGATTATATGCAGTTGGTGGATGGCAACGATGGATGCGATATACTACAATAATAAAAATGGCACGGTGATAGTTGTGCACCCAAAAAAATGTAATATAGTACACTATTAAAATAATAATCTATGCTATATGGTTTAATGATCATGTAAAATACGAAACATTAGATCTATAAAAACCGTTGAGATCAAATGTCTTGAAAAGATTCACCAAAACTTTTGTATTGTTAGGAGATCGCTATACAAACCAACAAGTTATTACAACAACCGATAGAACTCGATAAGCATCATGAACATGATTGGTTGTGTCACTAAAGATTTGTATATAGCCATAAATACTAATACACGATGGAGGAGATCGAAAGCATAAAATAGAGAAAAACCAAAGCATGCGTGTCCAAGCACAATAAAAAAAAAGTAAATGTTCAATTGATTTAGCACGAAGATTACATATCAGACACGTTGAAGAAGGAGAGCAATGTCATGTAAAAAAATTATCCTTTCAGACAATTTATTTTGCAGTGATTTTCTTGAAGAACAACTCGACTTTTACTTGCCTCAGGATTTACAATATTACTTTCATAATTTTTATGATAGGTTAGCACGTGACACCTATGGTGACTAGTGAATTTACCTATGGTAACCGGTGTATTCATCAATGCAACACCTTGTTTATAGCCATGCTTTAGCATGTATCGGCCCTTATAATCAAGGTGCTAAGTGAGCTTGTCCAAAAAGACAGTTTGTGATATTGGAAGGTATAATACCATTTTGTAACACCCTAAAACCTGCTTTTAAGTATTTAATTACAAGGGTGCCATTGTGATGGTTAAATTATTTTATTTAAGTGTCAGGAGACTCGATATGATTGGTTAGTCAAACTATAAGTCAAAATATTATATTAGTGGTTACATAAAGTTTAATGTGTCACAATTATGAAGGAATAGTACTTAAAGGACCAAATGTGTCAAATGGCTAAACTAATAAGTGATTTATATCAAGATAAGTCTTAAGATTTTCTCAAACCTTCCAAAATATTCTAGTGTTCTTGTGGTGTTGTGTAGGACGAGCTAAAGAAGAGAAAAGAGAGGAAAATTTGTTGCTTGATAATATTGGGATGAAAGGATTGAGATTCTAATTCAAGGTTTAATTCCATAATAATAATAATCATATACAAGTAAGTGACCTTCTTGAATTTAAATTGATGATTTAGAAGTTAGGTTTCATCTGACTAATTTGAAGGGTTTTGGGTAAGTGGTTTTAAGTTAAAATTAAAGATGGTAAAGGGTTAAGGACTTATGTCCCTTTAATAGTTTAAGAGTAAATCGATGATTTGATGGTTTTGGTTATATGATCATTACATGATCATATGAATGATAGCGATGGGTTTGGTTATGGTTATAGGTAAATTTAGAAGCCTTTTTATTATTATGTAATATGGAAGTGTTAAATATGTTATGATGATTATTTTGACTAGGAAGCAAATAAGGATGTTGATGTTGAGGTTGAATACTTGGTAACCTATCTTTGGAGCTAATGTAAGTAACTTTGACTATAACATGGATTATATAGATATGATCATATGATGTGTCGTGTTAATTGCTAGAGTCTTAGCTAGTTACACTAGACTTGATAAGGCTAAGGTTAATCTAACAAAAGATAGACCAACTAAGGGACATGATTATTTGGCTTTATAGTAAATGATGAGATGGTTGATTTTTTTATGTTTAATGATAATTGCTTATGTGCAAATGATGTGGATTATTGTTGGTAATAGTCTTTGGACTTGATATGATGTTCATAATGCGTGTATGATGATATGTATATGATGTCATGTTATATGTGAGTTATTTACTAAGCTTTATGCTTACGGTTTAGTTGTTTAACCGCTTTGTAGGTCCTTGTGATGAAGGTAAAGTGTTGGTAGAAAGCTTAGGATTGGAAGCTTGGAAATTGAAAGTGTTTGGCTTATGGGTATGATATTAGTGTTAGATGCTGAGCTCGAAAAGAATTAGACCCCAAGTGTCATAAAATGGTTGTATATATTGTCAAGAGTTCAAGTATTTTGAGTAATGAGAAGTGTGTTTGGAGTCTTGTTATAGTTGTCAAAGTATATTTGTAAAAGTTAAAGTGTGTCAAAGTTGTATGTTATAGCATTGGGTTAAAGTTTATGTATACGGGTCAAAATGGGTGTTTAGTAAATCACGTACTTATATGTTATGGGGCGTTGAGACCAAGTACATATATGAAAATGATGTATTTTGTTATGTTAAAAGTTATTATGAAGTGTCGGGTCCGGAAAGTCGAGTTTTTGGGTCAAAATGAAAGTCGAGTTTTAGCGGCGGTAGTTCTGAGGCTTCCATCCGCGGCTGAGTTGCCAAGGTGCGGCTATGGGCGTTCAGATTTTGACCATTTTGTAGATTTGTATAAGATGTAGTGTAAGTCGTTAGAAGTCGTGTCATCTATCGTTTTAAAGGTAATTGAGTTTACTTTCATTTAAAAATACTTTCAAGAGTTGGTTATCATAAGTATGAAAGAGTCCTTACATTCCAATCTCCGGCTTCAAAAAACTCAAACACATTGTTGCAATTATCACTACAAGAAAAGTAGCTTTTTAGGACCCTTTGTGTGGGACGGTATGATAATGGAGTCCTAAAAAACTGTTTAATAGGGCATATGAGCGTTTAGGGTCCTTTTTATATATTTGCTACTTAGGCAATGTCCTAAAAACGTATATAATAGGATGGTCGATGATTTGGGGTCCTATTATCATATAACTTAATAGGACACTTAAAATATAGATCCTAATAAATTACCTTTATACACCATAATAGGACACTTGAGTTTTGAGTCATAAGACATCAGTTAGTTAAAACGCTTATTCACAAAAAGTTTTATTATAGCAAAATTTAATAGGACCTTTGACACGTGGGTATTATAACGTTAACCTTTATAGGACGCTTATGTACAATGGTTTTATTATGGTACAGGACATTTGAGAAAACTTTAACAAAGGCGGTTCTTGAAATTGAAATCAAAATACTCAAAACTTTTGAGAAAACTTTTGAGCGGGTTATTTCCCACTCCAATTTTCATTATCTTGACAAAACACACAACTTTTTCCCCCTTTCCATTTCACAAACCCTAACCCTCTACTGCCGCTTACTACCCTCACTTAACCATCGCTATGTCACACACTAGCACCATCACCCACCATCGCTCACCATCACCCACCATCGCACACCATTACCGTCACAGGCCGCCTTCATCACTTTGCAGGTTTTTTCTTTGTATCTCATCAATCAAAATCTTCAAAGGTAAATAAATTACTTAATATAAAATCAATTATTTTCTTATTTGTCTGTTATAGGATAAGTAATTGATGAATTGTATTATGTATGTTATTAATTTGTAGGTTTAAGAAAAAAAAAAAAAAAAAAAAAAAGATGAAGCCGGTATTTGTTGGGAATTTTGAATACGAGACACGTCAGTCTGATCTGGAGAGGTTGTTTGGTAGATATGGAAGAGTTGATCGCGTTGATATCAAATCTGGTATATTACCTTCATTATTATTTGCATCATTAGGTTGTCTATATATAATTAGTAGATACAAATTTTATAGGGGATGTAAATTAGGAGCATTAGACTTTGTAAATGCTAAACTCCCTGATTTGTTAAGGAGGAGTGTTTGTTTCGGTTTATATAGCTGGCTTATGGCTTATTTGGTTTTTGGGCTTATGTTTCATAAGCTCATATTTTGTGGCTTATTTTGAAACTGTTGGCTTGTATAAGCTTATTATGACATAATAAATATATATAAACAGGAAAGTTTCAAAATAAGCCAAAAATGTGAGCTTACGCCGAAACAAACACCCCCTAGTTCTAACCTATACCCAACTTACGGATTACGACCTACTTAACAAATACCGGCTTCATCTTTCGGCTGTTCATTTGTGACATTACAAAGTTTTTTAGATTGGCATGATGAGAAGGTTTTGCTAGGCGGGTAATGGGTCATTTGAATCCTAAAACGGGAAAAACCGATCCATCACCGCTATCACGTTTCGTCCGTCGGAACTGATACCGACGACAATTCGGATCTACGTAAGTCATCAAATCATAGTCAGATCGCATTTCTATCTTCTCATTTCGTTTTAAATTATCATTTTCGTTGTCTGATTTGATCTGCTTATTTTCAGTTTATATATAGAGATCAATGTACTAATGCACTTCACTATTACTGATCCATTGCTTGTGTTATCTACTTCATTACTCAATGTCTATCATTTTGTTACGTCTTTCGAGATATTTGTGCCTTTATTTACTGATTTTAGTGCTGTTGTATTATTCTAGTATTTACTTAGTCGATATGTATTGTTAACGTGCGAGTTTGTTATGTGGTTGGAGGCATTGTCCAATTTTCATATAGACAGATATATTTATTTTCGACTGGTCTTTTCATGCGTAAAATGCTATAGTTCTTTCCGTGCCATTGAAAATATGTCTATATGCATTTTTTTACTGTTGTGTGATCAATTACACTGCATTTTCTTCAAATAATTAATATGTTTGTTCATGTATTTATTATTCGTTGAGTATAGTTTCTGAAGATGCTACTGTCTGTTCTGTTATGACTTATGATATACCCCCTCCAAACCTATGAATCGTTACATTTTAGCTTTTATAGATATTTAGTATTCTAGAGTGTCTAAGCCAATCCCAAGCTCCGCAGTCCATTATGGGCCGGGCTACACACGTGCTACAATGGCAATTATAACTACACCGTAATGGACAAGACGTATCATATGGATGGGAAAACATAGCGTTGAGTTTAAGTGAATATATCGCAAATTTAAATTTGGAAATATGCAACTGATATTGAACTGAGGGAAGTATCTATTTTCGTTAATTTTGTATTAACTGGAAACCATGAATCATTTGTGGAGTTTTTTCATGTGCAGAATGGCTTCAGAATCTGACTCGTCGGCTCAACATCTTCTTCTCAGCGACTTAATCGCTTCAATGACTTCTACACTCACTTAGGAAGGGCAGGGCAGGGCAGGGCATTCGTTAATCATAATTTGTCTTGTATATGATAGGTCCCATCCTTCTTGAAGATTACCATTTGGTGGAGAAACTAGCCAACTTCGATCGTGAGCGTATCCCTGAACGTGTTGTCCATGCTAGAGGTGCCAGTGGAAAGGGATTTTTCGAGGACACCCATGACATCAGTGGCCTCACCTGTGCTGATTTTCTCCGTGCCCCTGGTGTCCAAACTCCTGTTATTGTTCGTTTCTCTACTGTTATCCATGAGCGTGGAAGTCCTGAAACTCTTAGAGACCCTAGAGGTTTTGCTGTCAAGTTCTACACCAGAGAGGTGAGAACTCGTCCTATACCGTCATTGACACATTATTATTTTTATTTTTTTTATAAATGTTACTGAAGCATATTTGATTTTCATAAATGTTATATTGTTTGTTGATGTGCTGATTATTTTTTAATTGCACAGGGTAACTTTGATTTGGTGGGAAACAATTTCCCCGTGTTCTTTATTCGTGATGGGATGAAATTTCCTGACATGGTTCATGCTTTGAAACCGAACCCGAAGTCTCACATCCAGGAGGACTGGAGAGTTCTCGACTTCTTCTCCCACCATCCCGAGAGTTTACACATGTTCACTTTCCTTCAAGATGACATTGGTGTGCCGCAAGATTACAGACACATGGAAGGTTCTGGTGTTAACACCTACACTCTGATCAACAAAGCCGGCAAAGCATATTACGTGAAGTTCCACTGGAAACCTACCTGTGGAGTAAAAAGTTTGTTGGAGGACGAAGCTATCAAAGTTGGTGGTGCGAATCACAGCCATGCTACACAGGACCTTTATGATTCTATTGCAGCTGGAAACTATCCTGAGTGGAAGCTTTTTATCCCGACTATTGATCCTGATCACGAGGATAGGTTTGACTTCGACCCACTTGATGTTACCAAGACATGGCCTGAGGACATCTCGCCGCTGCAGCCTGTTGGTCGTATGGTCTTGAACAAGAACATTGATAACTTCTTTGCAGAGAATGAACAGCTTGCATTCTGCCCTGCTATCATTGTCCCTGGAATTTACTATTAAGATGACAAGCTACTTCAAACTCGTATTTTCTCGTACTCCGACACTCAGAGACATCGTCTTGGACCAAACTACTTGCAGCTACCTGTCAACGCCCCTAAGAATGCTCACCACAACAATCACCATGAAGGATTCATGAACATGATGCACAGAGATGAGGAGGTATACTTCAATATATGTATTTTCTTTTCCGGAAGTAAAGTTCCTTTTGGTTATTAGTAAATAGATTACTGTAGTTAATACGATACCTTGAGTTTGTCTTGCTAATTGTGTCATCTTATTTCTCGTCCAGATCAATTACTTCCCTTCAAGACATGATCCTTGTCGTCATGCTGAGCAGTACCCTATTCCTCTGTTAGGTTGTCTGGAAAGCGTGATAAGGTCAGCTTAATTTTTCTTTTATATAAGGATGTGGCTCAGGTCTATCAATGTTAATAGTTACTGTAGCATGGGGTGATGGAAGTAGTACTGCCATTCAATGAACGGAAAATTTTTCAAGAATAAAATCCCAATTGATAGAAAAGTTTGGTTATCAATGGTGACATCTTGATAAATACGATTAAATATTTTGCTAGGATAGAAATTACACCTCTTATCATATAGCATTAGAAAACTGTGATACTCATTTATAAGTTACTTTGAGAAATGTATGCT
>JARVZY010007924.1:0-21224 GCA_030686995.1 Artemisia argyi | reverse complement strand
TATATACGTTATTCACGTATATACTTTCGTATAAACGTTCATATTATCAATAATTATTATTACGAGTTTTATTATTCTCGTTTTAGTGTTAATAGTTATTGAGTTATACGAAATGGTCATATGTCCGAGTCATGACTCTCGGCTCAATGTCCAAGAACAATAATAAGCAAAAGTCATAAATAACGAATCTCCGTCCAATCACAATCTCAAACCACGGGCTACAACAATAGGGTCCGACTACGGCACCCGACTAACCTATCTCCGTCAATCTAACGACCGTCTCACAATCGGTCCCCAATCACACTTACCAATCGACAACAACTTCTCAATACCAAAACCATATCCAAGTCGACCCATATATATACGGCCGAGAAAATAAATACCACAACAACAATTAAATAAGTTCACCATTATACAAATAATAACATTCACCAAGTTACTATGTGGGTCGGTTTACCAAGCCGACCCGAGCCCTCGACTCACTTGAGTCTCGGCTCCGAACTGCGAGTCATTTAGACTCGAACCAAACATCACAAGAACCATATAGTTCACAAGGGCCAACCAGGAAATCATATACTCCATACGACCCAAAGGTCAATTCGGTAACCAAAATGGTGCTCGGCTAAAAGCCGCGACTCAAAGAGTCGAACCACATTACCATACGAGCCAAAGGCTCGAACCACACTTCAACGAGAATCCCCTTGAGGTCTCGGTATGGCCAAAGAGCACAAAGAAAAGAACCCCGAGACCACACGGTCTCGGCTAGCATCGGGTCGAGGTTCACCACACCCTCGACAACAATCAATCGATCAATCATCACCAATAACCAAAGCCATACGAGGCTTCGAACCAACAAAAACAATAAGCCGAGGGCTTTGCTATCGGTTCCAAGTCAACCATGACCCGACCATGAACCCGGATACCAAACTTTGTAGAAAACGTGTTTTCAACCAAAACCCATAAACATGTTACGTTTTTAAATGAAAACCCACTTGATTCTCATCAACTCGTGACCCTTGGTCACGATTCGAACCAATGAATCGAGTTAAAACTCGACCTACCTTCCAAAACAATCCTAAATCGAAGAGTACTCAAGAAATAACAAGAAAGTGGTGATGAACTTGTGATTATTTGATTCGGATTTGGTGTTAATGTGGGAGTTAGGGCGCGTGTTATAGCTCAAAAGAAAGATCTCGACGAGAGGGTTAAAGTGGTGGTGTTATTTTTGGTGTGGGAGCGGCGGTGTGACGGTGGTGGCCGGCCGAAGAGGGCGGCGACTAGGGTTAGAAAGATGGGGAAGAAGAGAGGTGAGAGAGAGATGGAAATTTTGTGAGTGTTGGTGTGTGTGAGTAAACCGGTCCAAACACACCCCTATTATAACTTTTCTTTATTTTTATTTTTTTTAAAGTTAATATTAGTAATAATAATAATAATAATAATAATAATAATAATAATAGTAATAATAATAATAATATTATTACGGTGGAGCGGGTAACGCGGGTTATTGTAAAAACATGTGGCCCGAACCCAAACTCATTTTAAAACTTCCATATCACACGAGAACCTCTCGTAATTAATTAAAATATATATCGGACTCGTTAAGACGAATCATAAAATTGTCGTTAGGAAATCCTAGTGCCAAAGTCAACGTAGTACCAAGTGAGAATTCAAATATACATCACCGATCATAAAATCAAAAATGAATTATGAACATAATTCCCGAATTCCATAACGTCATTAATTAAAATATCCATAACATAGGTCTTACAAGTTCGTTGTGAAATGAAAATTTCAATTAAAAATTATAAACGAACTTAAATTGTAATGCGGGTTTTTAAAATAGCTCCCTAAACTGCCGGTTGTCACAGTTGGCAAAGCGTGGGGCCACACGAGCCAAAGCCTTATGAAAAGTAAGCTGCCTCGATGTACCAGGGAGCCCTAGATAGGATGAGGGCCCCTGCGTAGATGCAGCAGGTGGTGCTGAAGTAGAAGCTGTCTGTGGCACAGTAGCTGAAAGCATGGCAATCTGGTAAGGATCATCAGATGCCATAGTGAACTGTGCAGGTAAAACCGGTGCAGTAAGAATATCCTCGACAACATCGGGCATATGGGAGGCCATGGTCTGTGACAACGGCGTAGGGTAGGTGTAAGTGTTTCAAAACAACTAAATCACAACTCAAAATACCATACCAAAAATCCTCATCAAATAATTCAATCATATAATCTCAATAAAGAATTTCAAACACCGCATTACTAAAACATTTAGACCATATAATTCCTCGAAACGCCATCTTATTACTAAATCAATAAGCCTCAAAACCTCAATTCATCTCAAGAAATCCCAAATCTAATAATCATCTCAAATATCTCATAATACCTCAAAATAGTAGAAGATGCTTCGGCTTGGCGGGCTGGCGGGCAGTGGTCAAGGATCATTTTCTATAAAAATTTGGTTATAGTTTAGGTGTTTATTTACCTAGTTCTCTATAACCTTGGCTCTGATACCAATCTATAACACCCCCAAAATTTGATACAGCGGAAGACTCAACAAGCTTTCGGGGTGCTACGGGGATTGGTATCCAACACAAGACATAATAGAACGAGATAAAGTAAACATAATAAAAACGCAACCAACACGGGGTTTTAAAGTTTACATTTATCCCAACAACATCCAGAGTTAGGCCCAAAAGAAAATAAAAGTAGGTCCATAATTCAATATCAGAGTTTAGAAAAATTGATCCATAAACCAGGAACCTTAGCCGAGCCATCCAAACCATGCATCCATATCATCTCTTAATTACCTGAGAAAACGTGCTAAAAGTCAGCTTTCGCTGGTGAGATCATAGGTTTAAATTCATCTAACAATATAGTGGACATATACGCAAAACGCTTGCTAGCTAGACTAAGGATTCATTAAAAGCCTGCGGATACCCTCCGCTCCAACATAACGCACGAATACCCTTCGTTCTAACATAGATATTCGGGTAACCCCCGCAATACCAATAAATACTCGGATAACCTCCGAAGTATTAATAACCTATAGGTGCACACTACAGTATCTAAATAAGCCAACCTTGAATAGTACACACGAACCGTGTGACTAAAGCTGAAAATTCCAAATAAGCCAACCTTAAATAGTACACACTAAATATGTGACTAAAGTTGACAATACATCCTAGTCCATACGCATAGCAAGTTTAGAAAGAATATAGAAGCGATAAATAGTCCACATAAAATAATTTGCACGTTTCTCACCCCAAGTATTGAAAACATAGTTCAAGAGTAAAAGTGGGGCTATGACTCACCTCAAGTCTAGAAAATAGCAAGAAGAAGTCGGTAGAAGTAAGATGTATAGTAACTCACAAGACAGCAACTACGGACTCGGCACGACCTAACAATATCACTCGTTCAGAAATCATTTCCTCTAATTCAAAATATTCCCAAACCCGGACGTAATCCGTTTTATTTTCCGAAAATCCATTTCGTAATAGTTTGGTGTATTTACGTTTGGTATCCATACGGGTGGTGGGTCGACACAAACAAACCAAAAAGTCACACAAAAGAATAATAAATAAACTATAGATCTAATATTAGTCCAATATATTATTTAAATAAATCGCCAAAGTTTATCAAATCCGTCGATTTGATAATCCCCATATTTATTTACGTAACATACCGTTCCAAGATTACATCCAATCCTAAAGCACATAGCACATAAATACTATATGATATATATCGTAGTTTAATAAACTCCTTATATACATCGTCAAATTGGCCAGATTTCCCGATATATATATTCGCAATTTAATACCCTTTACATATACCACAACCTATGGGCGTCGTAGGATACGATGCCCATTAATATACTCATTTCGTATAGCCAAATAACCCGGTTCAACCTTTCGGCTAAGTAGTTATTTAGTTATAGAAACGCTTATATTAATCGTCATATATCCGTGACAACACGAAAGTCACAAACAAAACTTACCTGAACTCGAGTGACCACGACTCCGCATAACTCGATAGGTTTACTCGTTGTATATAAAAAATGACATTTTATTTAATATTTTGTAATTGTCGAGAGTTTCTCGTTTTATAATACCTTTTTATGATAATACTTCCAATAGTATTACGCTACTCTCGTAGCCTAATATATTTAGTCGTATTATTTATAATATGACTCGTGATTTTTATTATTATTAATATACGTATTCATATAATTATATATCCGTTATTCACGTCTATATATTCATATAAACGTTTATATTACCAATAATTATTATTACGAGTTTTATTATTTACGTTTTAATTGTAAATAGTTATCGAGTCATACGAAATGGTCACATGTCCGAGTCATGACTCTCAGCTCATTGTCCAAGTCCAAAGTAATAAGCAATAGTCATAAAAATCAATACATCTCCGTCCAACAATCCCAATCCACGTGCTACAACAATAGGGTCCGACTACGGCACCCGACTAACCTATCTCCGTCAATCTAAGTGACCGTCTCACAATCGGTCCCCAATAACACATTTCGTCAACACTTCTCAATACCAATATCCAATATCCAATGTCGAGACCAAACATGGTCTCGACCCACATGTATTCGGCCAAGTAATAATCAACCAAAACCAAGTTAACAACTAAGAAACAAACATAACAAAGGTCACATTCGGGTTGGTTTACCAAGCCAAACCCGAGTCCACACGACTCGATTGAGCCGCGGTAAACACCACGAGCCAAGAGGGGCTCGAACCAAGTACCAAAGATCACAAAAATGGCTCCAAGGAGCACTCCAAAATGCCAACATGACCACACAGGTCTCGGCAACATTTAACAAATACACGGCATCGAGCCACGACTCCCAAGAGTCGAACCAAGCATACCAACGCGAGCAATAACCCAAGAGCCATAACCAAGGCTCATAATAACAAGAAATCGAGCACCAAAGCTCGGATTAATGCCCAAGCCGTGAGTCATGGACTCACGGTTCGAACCAAACCCACCAAATAACAACCCGTATACCAAACCTTTTGATAAAAACGAGTTTCCATCACAAACCCATAAGTATTTCCCGTATTATAAGTGAAAACCCATTCGGATCTTAAACACATCGTGACCAAGGGTCACGTTTTAACAAAAATGCGAGTCATACTCGCCTCACCTTCGATCTAACAAGCTCCAAACCGTAAAACCCTTCGATAATAACCGATTGGTGGTGAAATATGGTGACGATTCATGGCGCAAAATGATGTTATAGGCGCGTGTTGGAGTGGATCTAAAAGATTAGATGGTGGAGATCACGAAAATGATGGTGGTTTGTAGTGGTGGCCGGCGGTGTGGTGGTTATGGCCGGAAAAATAGGCGGCGGCTAGGGTTGAGGGAGAAGAGAGAATGAGAGAGAGATAAGTGAGTGAGGGTGTTGTGTTGTGTGAGAAAAACCGGACCACAAGGACCAATTTTGTGGTTCACTCTTTTTAATTTTTTTTTTGTAAAGTTTATAAATAATAATAATAATAGTAATAATAGTAATAATAATATTACTAGTTGTGTTGAGTGGGTAAAGTGGGTAAATGTAAAACATACGGCCCGAAACCCGAACTCATTTCAAACTTCAATATCTCCCGAAAAACATCCCGTAAATAATTAAATATCGTCGGACTCGTAAAACGAATCATAAAATTTCCCGTTAGGTAAACCTAGTGCCGGAGTCAACGTAGTACCAGTGAGAATTTTTAAAAATACATCATCACGTAAATTCCATAATGAATTATTAAAATAATTCTCGAATTCCATAACGACATAAAATATAATTATCCATAAAAATTGGTCTTACAAGTTCGTTGCGAATAAAAATTCCAAATAAAAATTATAAACGAACTTTAACGTAATGCGGGTTTTCAAAATAGCTCCCTAAATTGCCGGTTGTCACAGAAAATGAGGTGGAGTTGGAGATTATTGTTTTTTGATGTTGTAGACTTGAAAGGACAAAGAAAGTTCATCTATTTGTATTATTATTATTATTATTTTTCTTTTTTTATGTCATTACATTGTAGTGATGATAATGTAATGTAATGATCGGTTATCGATTACAATGTGATGAGCTATTATGTTAAAATTTCTCAAAGTTATTCACTTCATATTTTCTCTCGATTCTGGTTGTCATGTGAAATAAGACTCGATTCTGTGCTGCACAGAATCAGTACAAATGGCCGTAACTTAGGGTGTGCTTGGGATCTTATATAAGAATAGCTTTTCTGTGCTATAAGCAAGTTGTTTTTTTTTTTTTTTTTTTTTTTTTTTTATTATTTAATTTGCAAATCAATTGTTGTAAACAAAATTCGAAAGGACAATCGCACAAATGCAAGTGCTTCTAGATTTCGGTTGCAAACAAGGCGATATAAGAACTCAGCTTTAGGACTATTTAGTACGACCATACTCGAGAAGTAAGCATCTAAGGGCTCGAAAATGTCAACATAACTAGAAATCTCATCACTCTGAACTATGTAACATATAATATAGAAGTTGAATATTTTGAGTAAGTATACTAAATAAATAAAAAGAATAAGAATGAGTATTCAAAAGTGACGTTCGGCCGAGTGGTTAAGGCGTGTGCCTGCTTAGTACATGGGGTTTCCCAGCGAGAGTTCGAATATCAAAGGCGTCGAATATCTTTTTTTTTTTTTTTTTTTTTTTTTTATTCTTGCGTATCGACCACTTTTTTTTTCCAGGTAACCGCAGTTTCTGACGTTTGGCAACTAATACACGAGATCTGAGCCCACCGCTATAAAGACACAACCAATTTCTTTTGATTTTAGGCCACATTGATGAAATTCAAGATTGAAAAATCATTAAACACATGTGTACTATGTTTAGTGTCATCGATATTTTTACGTTGTTTGCTCATGATTTTTCATTTAAGTGTAACATTTCGTGTTTAAACAAAGAGAGTATGTCCGACTCGTTTTAAGGATTATAGGTTGAAAATTTTGGGTTC
This sequence comes from Artemisia argyi, assembly GCA_030686995.1. Classification (NCBI taxonomy): domain Eukaryota; kingdom Viridiplantae; phylum Streptophyta; class Magnoliopsida; order Asterales; family Asteraceae; genus Artemisia; species Artemisia argyi. The sequence continues at coordinate 14,227 of JARVZY010007924.1, read as the reverse complement.
GGTTGATGACTTATTGTACATGGTCGAAGTCTACAGTTGAGCTAGTTTGAAGCTCGATTCAAGCATAAGTCATTTGACTACTTGCACCATGTTATTTTCACTCTAATAAAAGTGTAAAATATGACAATCTTTCTCGAATCGACGAACTAGCATTCACCAACCACTTCACTTATTATTATACTTCTAATTTCAATTTGTGTTAAAACTTTTAACAATTTTCAGTCTATTAATCATTTAAACACAGAGCTCAATAAGTAAGCTTGAAACATTTGAATTCAAGGAAAGTAATTATTAGTATTATACCTCGGTTGGTCTTGAGATACTAAAACAAATCGATAAAACTCTTACAACGTTACATGATCAACCTATGACATCGGCAGTGCACGTATCTAACTCGTACCAGCAAGTCATCTTCATCAGAAAAAGAATGTGACTTCCTTTTTTTGCTTCTGCCGTACCATGTTTCTGCTTTTCAGCTACCTAAAAACATTACTCGCATTTAATCATAAAAATCTGCAAGCACAACAGACTAAAAAATATGCCATAGACAAAGATAATTGTGGATTTGTCATAGCACGAACCAAAAGAGAGAAAGCAGGTTGCGGATTATACAAGATGGCATCTTCGTGTTGCCTTTCATGGCATTATGATTATACAAGAAGCCTAAATAACTGCACAAAGAATACGGCAAACGTGAATCAGATACAAGAGTAGAAATTAACTCGTGGAATGAAGATGAAGAATCATCAGATGTTGATTACCTCACAGCTCTCCAGTAAGAAAAGTCAGTATCATAAACTGCCCAGTAAGGGTTAGAATCAAGCTGCTGCAGATGCAATTCTAATGCCACGAAGGGCAAAAAGATGAGGCCATTCATACAAGCCACAGCCTGCAATCTCTCTTTTGGCTCGTGCTATGGCTTTGGTTACTGCTGCCCGTAAGGTTAAGTTTGTTGATGGTATTTTGAATCTAAAATTAGCAAGCATGACTCTGAAGAATTCACCTCAAGTTGACCAAATGACTGGACATAAACCATGAGGAAATGAAGGAAGATTGGATCAATGATCCTTAAACAGTGTTAGGATTCAATGTGCAGAATTCACGGGTCTTACGAATGGATCATTATAATGCCTAATAAGAGGTTTCCTGGCTTATTGCAGAAAGTATGTGTATTTCTATAACTACATTCGACGCATTTGTTATTCAAATAAAATTTCGAGTTCAAACTCACATGTGGTTATGCAACAAGATATAGTTGTAAATTCCACTAGGTTATAAATATACATCAATTATTCAGGAAACAGTAATGAAACATGTGACTGCAATAACGTCTAAGTACACATTGTAATTCTACAAAATTAGCCTTTATATTTATTTTTTAGAACAAAATATCATTCCAAAATATCTGATCATTGAATCTGATGGATCAAGTTAGGTGCTGCACAATTCTATGTGAAAGATGTTGCAGTAGGCACTGACTTGACCCACAAGTCAGAACTGGCGATTTGTGGTTTTTGACAGTGGAATTATATTATGGTCAAGGATGTCTGAAAACTGCTCGTATCCAACGCCTAAAGTAGAACAATAAGAGTGATTTAGAATAGGCAAGTGGCATAGCATAAAGTTAGCAGAATGGGCTTAACGGGTCATTTTAGTACGGGGTGGTTGACCAGAGCACTTTTTACCCGAACTTTACAACTCTGTTATAAAAAATTAGTGTATCAAATAATAATAAACTTTTTTTTAAGTAAAAAGATACAAGAGGTTTTACGAACTAATATTTTTCGCTTTGGATGACTTCCAACCCGTTTGACCCATTTGACTTTTGCTATTTTTTTATATTTACCCATTTGACCAGCTCATAAGTACTTTGGTAAAAATTATCAATATCATTGGTTGAGAGGTTGAACTATACCGCTTCATGGTAATATTTTTAGCTCGATTTTCAATCTCTCTGCTGTATGTATTCACATCCACTACAGCAAATCCAGCGCTTACAAACAACTCTGATAGCAAATCTTCTGAGAAGTAGAATGAACACTGCAGAAAATTATTTGACAATAACATTAGCATAGAGTGAAAAATGGAAATGAATACAGTGAAGACTAAAGTTTGCAGAATCATTACAGTGCCATCCCCACGGAAATAGAAATTCTTGCTGATAACTCGATTCTTGTTCATTAGCATAGCCTGCAAAATGGCCATTAATTATGGTAAATGCTTTCGTTTATTGCACAATATATACGTTAGTAACATTGCCATAAGAAGTTTGGAAACTCACTTGAGCATAGTCCCCAATAGCATAATCCCGTAAAAGAACATAGCCATTAGGCTGCAAAATTCATATGCTATCCAGACATAAGAAACTCAGAAAAAAAAGATGTCCAAATCTGGAATTTGATAGAAAGGCAAACTTTCAAAATTGTTGATTTTCAGTAGCTAAAAAAGTCAACATGGTAAAGTCAACATGGTCAGAGTTAGAATCGTATGCAACGTATAAATTTGACTTTAGTAATCTACTACCTTGAGTCACATTTTTTGTAAGTACGATTATTCTAGTAAAATGGCAATTGTGTTTTAAGTTTCATAGTATTACTAGGCAAAACAAGGCAGTTACTTTTACCGGATATTAGACCAAAGTCAGTTACCTTTTTATCCATATTGTGCCTACAGATACAAAATTTCATCAGAGGTGACCTTTAAAACACTTCCTATGTTATGTAGCACAATGGGCATCTTCTCGGGTGAAACCGCATATAGTGTAAAGACCTGCATAATATTATTCAGTCTTTATCTACAACTTCTGTATTTTCATAACCCCCTATCAGAACCATGATAGTGTAATGTGAATGCTTACTAATGTGACAATGTTGACAGAAGCAGGCATTATATGGTCACAAAGATTGTCTTCGGCAATATTGCAAACAAAAACATTCATTTGATCTTCACGATAATCTGTACATGGCTGCCTTCATACGAAGTTCAAAATCAGTAAAGGGTTACTATGACTTATATAGTCATTTCAACCAATATATTTATAAATGGGTTGATAATCTGTATGTTGTCTCAAACTAGTTTGAAGTTGTCCAAACACAATTCTTAATTCATACAGCCACCCATAGTTGTCAATAGCGACGATAGCGGTCGCTATCGCGCGCTACGTAGCGTAGCGGTCATCAGCCGCTATTATCATTTAGCGACCAAATAGCGGTCGGTCAACGCCGGTCAACGGTGGTTCAGGTAACGAGGTTTTCAGGGTTTGTTCGGAATTTAATGGTGATTACAGTGGTGTCGGAGGTGAGACCCCACTTGCCGGAAAAATGGCTAGATCTAGCTTTTATTTGAGAACAGTGGTTTTTTTGTGGTGATAAAGAAGAGAAGAAGGTGAAAGGAGGATAGTGGTGGGGCTGTGTCATAGGTACTACTAATATTTATGTAAACCTAATTCATGATCCACTAAAATAATGGGCCTAAAATAATGGGCTGTGTCATACTCTTTAGTGTGCTCTACTAAAAGCAATGTTATAAATGGCGTGAGGCGTGGCGTGGCGGCAAGGCCACGCCTCAAGCCTTACGCGCCATGGCGAAGCCATGGCGTTTTTTGCGGCGTGACTAAGGCGGCGAAAAAATATTTATATATTTATCATTTATATTATAATATCATATTTCATATACATTTGGACTACTATATTAGACATTTAACTACTACTTATTATATAATTATCAGACCCAAATAACAAATAGCCCAAATTTCAAATGATCGTTCAAATAGTTATTAAAATAATAATAATAATTAAAAAAAAACAAAAAAAAACCAAAACTGTTTCAAAAAGGCGCGCCACGCCTTATCAAAAGGCGCGCCTTTTCACGCCTTGTCACGCCTTTTCCCACGCCACGCCTAGAGCAGCCGCCATGGTCTATTTTGTGGCGGCGAGGCCACGCCTCGCGCCTTGGCGACGCCTTGGCGGCGCCTTTTAGAACACTGACTAAAAGTAAATCAAAATTTAATTAAAAAAAACACATGTAATGTAAATTTTACAACTTATACATAAGATAAATGGACATTTTAAATATAAATGTGTGGAGTATATATATAAGTATATATAAAAAAATTGCGGCCGGTCAACGCCGTCAACGCCGGTCGCTAAACACAAATAGCGGTCGCTATTTATCGCTATTCGCTACGTAGCATATAGGTGACTCGTCGCTATTTACCGCTATTCGCTATTGACAACTATGCAGCCACCTAAATTGCTTTTAGGGGGTGTTTGGAATTGCTTATTCGAAAGTATGTACCTACTTAAAAACAAGCTTATTTACACTAAAATAAGCAGTTTCATACATTCATCAAAACTGCTGATGTGCTTGAAAAATCAGATACACACTTGAATCAGCAATCCCAAACACCCTTGAGTTTAGAAATTTAGATTATAAGTACAACAATACATTCTCTTTTGTAACAGTAACTAGTGTGTTAATTGTTTATATACATATACACTTTGAGACACAGACAAAAAAGTGTTTGACCCGACCATTTGAACCAGAACCTATTTTGTCCCATTTGACAACCCACATGATCCACTCATCTTACCGCATCTATAAGTAACGAACCTTAACAAGTGTGACTGCTTGATGCGAGAAATCACAAGCATGTACAAAAAGTTGAGAATACTTCTTAGCGAGAGGAAATATCGTATTGCCAGTTCCACAACCAGCCTGCAGAAGTGCAGATGGTGATCATGTTTTAGTTATAATCAAAATAATTTGTTCCATTTGAACCTACATTGCTGGCTATGAGCGATGAACTGACCTCTAAGATTACTTTTCCGTTACTAGGGAGGGTGTCGTTTTCATCACAAAAGTATTGTCCCCAATCTTTTTCGAGGTAATGTCGATCCTTGAAAAACTGCAATTACTTCGTCAAGTCAAACACAAGATCTTTTAGATTAATTTCAGAAAGGGGGTTGCGGCGCAAAGTAATTTGTCTAGGGTACAACGGGTTGTGCAAAGTAATTTGTCGACCCTTAAGAAACAAAACTTCATTTTTAGTAGGATTGAGTTTGCTATCCAAAAGGGGGTTGCGGCGCAAATTGTTGCTCGCTTGCCTGCCATCTTATTGTAATTGTTATTTATCCACATGAAATGAAGATTTTACAAAAAAAAAAAAAAAAAAAAAAAAAAAAAAAAAAAAAAAAAAAAAAAAAATCAGAAAAAGTAAAATGCACATAATAAAACATACTTTATTCTGATTTCCAGTTTAGTTACTACATAAATTTTTAGATTTCTATTATTAGATTCAATTAAGGGCTTTTTTTTTTTTTTTTTTTTAAGCTTATATGTGGGCTTATGAGCTTATTTGTCTTTCGGCTTATATTTCATAAGCCTCAATTTTCTGGCTTATTTTGAGACTTATGGGATTATATAAGTTTAACTTATATAAGCCCACAAGTCTCAAAATAAGCTGGAAAATTGGGGCTTATGAAATATAAGCCGAAAGACAAATAAACTTATAATACACATATAAGCTTAAACAAACACCCCTAAATTAAAAAAAAAAAAAAAAAAAAAAAAAAAAAAAAAAAAAAAAAGTACATCGCCTAAAATCGAATTGACGATGTCGTATTTTACATATCAAGTTTAACAATATGATTAATGTACTTTTAAAGTAATCAGCTAGACAGTTAAAAAAAAATAAATAAACAAATAAGAAGATAAACTCTCAACCTTAGTATCCAAAAACTGCTTATTTCACCCTCAAATAATCATATAAGCCGTTTGAATAAGCCATCCAAAACACTAAAAACTAACAACCGCTTATATGTTGTTTAGTCAAATGGATCCTTTACCCTTCATATATAAATTATAATCTAATAGTAATTGACAAGTGAATCTATCACAGCTGGAAGAAATTGAAAATATATACGCAAGGCAAAGAACACCTTGTTTTGATGACGTTTGTAGAAGCTGTCCCAATGCTTCCTCGATTCAGTGACGTATTGCGTGACGTCATCATCAACAGACCCTGACTTAACGGCGCTCAAATGGTGTCGTTTGCGTATAGTGACTATTGAAGGTAGAAATGACGACATCAGCATAGGATAATAGTTACCGGTCACTTGTTATTTCTGCTGCTGGTGTTTGTTGTTGTTGTTTGAAGTGAACAATGGTTGAGTAAATAATATTTCACATCCAAACACTCTTGTAAAAGGCAAAAGCCCAATAGTAAAAAGCACACTAAGCCCATGAAAAAGCCCATTTTCTTCGTGGTCAACCCAAATTATTAGAGACACATACATACATTTAAGAAAAACACAATTTGTTCATTTTTATTCGACATATATAATCTTTTATATAATAAAAGAATTACATCATTTCTGAGTGTTTTTGCAAATCCCTTCTTATTGAAGAAAAAATTAGACCAATAGGAGAGCTCGATTTTGCCACGTAGGCAAAATCAAGCAATATGATTGGTCAATAGAAAGTCAAAATTAAATTGATTTTAGTTAAACTTAATAAATTTGGTGGAGAAATTTGGTTAAGAAAAAATACGCATAAAAATATAAGTGTCAAATTTATAAAAACAAAAACTTAAAAAAAGAGGAAGTAATTAAGAAAACTTTGGTGGTTGAATTTTAAATAAATTATATAGAGCTAATTGTAAAAACTTTCCATGTTTTTTAATAACTTTAGGAAAAAAAAACAAGTAACCCCTTACACTTTATACCCACTATACTTTATAATATTAACTTTGTTTAAAATTACATGAGTATGAGTATTAGTTTTTAGACTTTCATCAATTAAAATTATAAAATTTGGTAAATATGCGAATTAGTTTTAATACACATTAAATACTTTTTAAACTAATGTTAGTTTTAGAATTTTCTAGAATATTTTTTAAATAAAGACTCGTGTTATTCTATTTAAAAGTTTAATTTATGCGTACATTGGTTTGAATATTAAATACGGCTAAATTAATAGTAACGAGAATATAAATATCAAATGGTAAGCACAAGTTAGTGTGATATGAAAATAAATATACGCGATTCTACTTATAACAACGACTCGTGAAATTGTTATTTGAAATTTATATATGGATATCTATAAAAACATTTTAAAAACTTTATGGAGCATATTTTAAGTTTACCAACGCTTATTATGTGCTACTAAACTCGCACATTTTGTACAACATGATATCAATAGTTAAAATTAAAGAACAACATTAACCTCAACCTCAACATGTCTGTCAGTAAAAAAACGTTATACAAAGTTAATTATTAAAAAAACATGGGTTAGATAGTAATTGTTTAATTTAGAATGTGTTCTTCTTTAAAAAAAAAAAAAAAAAAAAAACCTCGCCATCCTTATGTGATAGCAATCACCTCCTAAGTCAAAAAAAAGAAAAACTACGTAGGTGATAGCCTAACTTTATTAATTGACGTGATGTTTAATAAAAAAAACAAAACGTAATAGTTGTTTGTTGTAAATGAATTAAAAGTATGTACATGAGTTGGTAATCACGAATGAGAGATACAACCATTCTTCTATACTTATGATTTATGTGTTAACCTCTTTTTGCTTCTGAATAGTATCCGAAAGAGACCTCAACAGAACTTTGACTTATGCTTTATCCAACTGATAGTTTTTAGTAAACTTTTTTATGGTTTAATTTTTTTTTATATACACACCAACTTTTAGTAACTTATTTTTAATGTTTTATTGAAAATTCTACACTTAATATTTGTATTTTTACTATAAACACACTAACCTATGATAGTATTTGTTGTGAGTTAAGAGGGTTTTTTTTATTAAGATTCTCAAAAAAGCTTATAGTTTTATCATAAACTTATTGTGTTATGGTAATTGAATAAGCAAATAAGCACCTTTAATAAGCATTACTAAACACCCCTTTAGTTCTAATCTGTAGTTTTCTTATTTGATGTTAGGACTAACTTTGTTGGTATCCTCACTATAATGCAACATGTTAGTGGTGTGTTGCAGTTTTATGATCTTATCGTACACACAAAATGTAATGCAATTTATTGTGTGCGTTTTTTAAAGGAGGATTAAGTATTAACACATGATTGTCGTGGAAGGATTTTCTATGCCTGCTAAAGGTATGAATGTATAATTAAGTTGAGTTGCTGATTTAGATAATACATGAATGTATTTTAATGTACCAAAGATGTGCTTTAGTGCCTATATGCGGAATTTTATTGTTGGAATTCTTAGCAGGTATCTTTGAATGAGTTAATGAAACTTAGCAGGTATTTGCTGTCATTGATAACACTATGGATGTCAACCAACGGTCTAAAATATGGGTTTCTTTTACCTTGATGATTTAAGCCAATTGTGAAGAAAGTTGCACTAAAGTGAAAGATCGGTAAGGATTCAAACAATTCTAAAAGACTTACGAATGTACGTACTCTTTGTCATTTTTTTCATTCATTTATGATTTACTTATGCAAGTAAATTTTCCGAACAAAAATACACATTGGTAAACATGGTATGATGATTATTCATAATCAAGGAAATGAATCAATCTTCAAAGCTATCTAAATATACTACATATTTTAACGAAAATATAAGTAAAAGAAATACCGCACATACAAAACACATCGTAAATTGATAGCACGGGTTTTGCAAAATAAAGTATATATCACTAACATCTTATGCAAGTCAAGTATCATCATGGGATTTTGGTTGAATAATAAAATATTATTTTTAATCCAAATCATTCTCCTAAAATAATAGGTAGATTATAATATATATACATGTGATTTTTTATTTTTAGTCCACCAAATAAAACCATTTGAAATATGTTAAGTGATTCATTTCTTAATCGATAATAATATATAATTAAAAAGAAATTTTAAAAACCCTGTGCGTGCACAGGTATTATAACTAGTATGGACTACGACAAAATTGTTGCTTTCTTATTCCACAAACTGAACCGTTCTTGGTTGTTTTGTTGGTGGCTATAGTCCATTCGAGAGAAGCTTGATTCATAATCCACCCGCTAGTATAGTAAAAAATATGGGGAAGAGGGTGTGATGTCTTTATTGCTAGTACATTTATTGTTCTAGGCTTCTAGTTGTTGGATTCATGTAGTACATTTATATTAGTCATTGAGTGAACATTTAGGAGGTGTTTTGATTACCTTTTCTTTTGCAGATCCTATGGATTGGCCGATTGGGTTTGTTAATATTAGAACGAGTTTTGACACATGGGAGTAAATCGATCACCCACCATGAAACTTAGCTGTGTAAACGAGACAAAGGAAAGGGCTTTTATCATAATTTTCGCAAGGATTCTACAACTAAAAAATGAATCCAACAGCTTCTAAACCAGAAGGTATGCTCTTCATTCATCCTTCTAATTTGCATAGATTATAATTCCATTATCAAGGGTTTTAGTAGCATTATGTAACCACATTATGCAACTGCATCAGACATCACTTGCAAAACCAATGAGTTTATTGAAACTATTGAAACCAATGTAATGGGAACTTGAATCAAGGTATTTAATTAAATTTTTCCATATCTTCAATTGCAGGTTCCTATTGCATATTCACTTTCAAAGATTTTCCAACCCATTCTACTTGCTGTGAGATGAAGCTTCGTTTGGATTGTGTTTGGTCTTTCTGAACTCCAAAAAAATATTGCGACAACTAATGTTGTTAATGAGAGATAAAACACTGCTCTCATTGAATGGTACGTGTAAACTATATTCTTATATTTTAAATAAGTTTAGTGTTATCCAATTTTTACTTGTGAATTTGACACTATGCAATTATATTTCATTTTGGTATAAATTATGACTAATATAAGTGTGGCAAAAGGGGCAGGTTGGGTGACGGTCAAAACGGGTCAGGTTAAATGGGTAATTATTTGGTGTGGGTGTTAATGTGATTCATAATATTTCAAATACCATATTATTACAAAATCTGAAAATCAAAAAACTTCTAAAATAAGTTATTTATAACTTCAAATTCTATGTAATTACATGAGAATCAGTTTGTCTTTATATCGGCTTTGATACAAGAAGCTTGGAAAAGATTATTTCAACAACAAATGACTCCTCTAATGCAGAAGAGTGGCAACTCAACCATGACCATCACTTATTCAAAAGATTGTGTGAGAGAAGTAAACCACTAACTACAATTAACGAACAAAAATAAATTAAAAATAAACTAATTGACATGGTTGAACGCTAATCCAAAAATTTATAGGTGGTGTGGTACTTTTTTTAAACATCTTCCTCACTTATATATATATATATATATATATATATATATATATATATATATATATATATATATATATATATATATATATATATATTAACTATAGTTTTCATGATACAGGTCAACCTACCGGAGATCAGATCAAAGGTACTAGAGTTGTAAGCATGTAATTGTTTTTTTATCTACCGACATTACATTTTGTAGCAGAGGGTACTATGGCTGAGTTGTCTATACTGATTATAATACTTTTTTGAAATATGACACTTAAAGGATGAAAATGGATAGCTTATGAGTGTCGATACTCAGAATATTTTGATTGCTACCGGTACGATTTACCACCGGTAAGGCAATGTAAAGCATCGTTTAGTTTGTTGTGGGTCAAATATACCTTCCCTATAACTTTATCTAGATAAGGCTTATATTATTAAACAATACGTATCCATTAAATTTGTTTGTGTTAAGCATTTATGAAAAATTTGTATGGAAATTATTGGAAGATGAGAGTTATAGGAGTTGGGTTGAGGTTCGGTGGTCACTTATGGTTTTGGAGACCTACGCAAACTCAGTTGCAGGTAACTATGAAAGGATCTTATGCTCAGATATTTAATTCTGATTTCATAACGGAGACTTATTACATATTATTGATATGCAAAATTGATTGCGACTCCAGAACTAATTACATGAAAATGGTTGGTTCAAATTGTAGATCATATAGACCAGTGACATAACCCGCTATTCTATTCGTTGAGGTATATTTAGCAGTGTCATGAAATATTTTGTAACAAATAAAAATGGTTGGTTCTTATAACTTATTTTTTCATTTATATCAGAGAGTCACCTGGTATCTGTTGTTTGACCCTGTAAGAGTCAATCGGGGGATATTATTGTCTTTCTAACTGGGCAGGTTGGTATTGACACTGCAGTCCAATTGATCACAGACGAAACCCAAAACAGTTGCAAGTCTTCCTTAGGTATGTCAGAAACAATTATTAGCTAATTTGCTGCCTTTTTCTTTGTGATACCAACCTGGTATCTGATAAATGTGTGAATTATGCTGGTATACATGCTCCATCGTATTATCCTTTTAATGTTTGCATTATGCACCCATTATTCCAATTAAAACTAATGTTGTCTCTATTTATATTATATGTATTATAGTGATATACATGTATTGTATGTTGTCCCAACTTCTGGATCGATAATATGAGTTGCAAGTTAAATTATGAATAAGTAAATTGTATTATTGTCCAACCATTCAATCGTTACAAATACATACATATATATAGGTTATGAATCGGTATGATTCAACCATTGTGACTTTTCGAAAAGTATAACTAACTTAACTAACTTTGTGTAACCGCCAATAACTAACTTTCGGTTACAAATTTTCTAACTAACATCTTTGGTCCTTCGAGTTTATAAGAAGCAATGTATTAAGATTATTCGGTCTACATTCTCCTCCTTAATCTTGATCGTTGCTTCTCTTTAAATCTTGAACTCCGAGCATCAGTCGCATTGTTGTGAACTTCAATCTTGGTAGAGCCTTTGTTAGAATATCTGCTCTTTGTAGTTCTCCGCTAACGTGTTCCACATTGATGTGTCCATTTTCTACACATTCTCGAATGAAATGATAGCGAATGTCGATGTGTTTACTTCTTCCATGAAAAACTGGGTTTTTCACAAGTGCTATTGCTGAAACGTTATTTATCTTCAACGTTATCTTCTTTTCAACCATAAGGCTTGACATGCTGCTGTAGTAGCCGCCATGAATTCTGATTCACATGATTATAGTGCCACTGTCGGTTGCTTCTGAGTACACCAGGTAATGGGTGACTCTCCAGAATAAAATACTATTCCAGTCGTTCCTTTTCCTTGATCAGTGTTGATTCCATAACTACTGTCGCTATAACCTTTAATCTTGCAGCCGCCTTCTTTCTTGTAAATTATGCCATGCTCCTTTGTTCCTTTGATATATCGGATTACTTGTTTTACCGCCTTCAGGTGATGTTCCTTCGGGTCTTGCATCCATCTGCTGAGTAGTCCGACTGAATAACTAAGATTTGGTCTTGTATGTAGTAAGTACCTGAGACTTCCAATTAAGCTTCTGTAGTAAGTTGCGTCAACTGAGTTACCATCTTCCGCCTTGACCAACTTAGTACCGGGATCCATTGGTATCTTCGTATCATTACTATCCATCATACTTGTCTCCTTCAAGATCTTGTTAATATAACCTGTTTACTTGATTGTGATCTCTCCTCCTATCTGTGTAACTTCTATCCCAAGGTAATAAGCTAACAATCGTAAGTCGCTCATTTCAAACTTTTCTTCCATCTGGAATTTAAATATTTCTAATTCCTTCTTTGGCGTGCCCGTGATTATTAAATCATCTACATAAACTCCAACTATAATTCTAGAATTCTTGTTTCTCCTTGTATAGACTGCTTGTTCGAGATTACACTTCTTAAAATCTAATGACTTTAACGTTTCATCAAGCTTCACATTCCATGCTCTTGGTGCTTGCCTTAAGCCATATAAAGCTTTAATAAGCTTATATACTTTTCCTGAATTTCCTGGTTGTACAAATCCTTCAGGTTGTGTAACATAGACTTCTTCCTTCAATTCTCCATGTAAAAATGCCGATTTTACATCTAAGTGATGTACTTGCCAACCGTGATATGCTGCTAATGCTAATATCAACCGTACTGTTTCTATCCTAGCAACTTGTGCAAATACTTCATCGAAGTCTACTCCTTGTTCTTGTACATATCCTTTTGCTACTAAACGTGCCTTATATCTGATGATCTTTCCTTGTGCATCCCTTTTGGTTTTGAAAACCCATTTGAGTCCAATTGCCTTCTGATTTTCTGGCAATGTAGTAAGAATCCATGTGTTATTCTTATTTATTGAATCTAATTCAATTTCCATAGCCTCAATCCATTTCTTATCTACTGATGCTTCCTTATAGTTACGAGGTTCTTCTTCTGTGAAGAATAAACTTGGTGTTTCCACTACACTTGCAGTTTCGTAAATTTCTGCTAAACCTTTCAATCCTCGTACTGGTCTATGATCATATCTTTCGTCTGAGCTTTCTAATGAACTAATAGTAGCTTCTTGTTCATCCTCTTCTGAGTTAGGTTCGTAGGTATATGTTGGTGGTGTAATTGGATCTGGTATTGCATCCGGTTCCTGATACGTATTATCAATGTTATCATTGATTTCTATGTTGACTGGTGTAAGATTCTCATTGTCTACATCCTCTCCCACAAAACTAGCCCAAAATGTGTCTTGTGTGTTCGTATCTTCTCCATCCTTACCCCAATTCCACGGTTTCGTTTCCATAAACTTAACATCAATACTAACATGTTTCTTCTGTGTCATTGGATCATATAACCTACATGCTTTTGATCATTCCTCTACTCCTAAGTAAACCAATGGTATGCTTCTATCATCCAACTTCTTTAAATGAGGTATCGTTATCTTTGCATAAGCTGTGCATTCGAATATTCTTAGGTTTTCTAAATGAGTATTGATTGGCACACTCATATTTTTGATCCGCACACTCAAATGTACAACCTTTAAAAGCAGCATGTGATAAATATACAACTGTGTAAAGCACAGCTTTGAGTGTGCAAATCAAAATTGGGAGTGTGCAAATCATTAGCCTTTCTAAATTTGGTTTTCTATTGTAGAGTGCTTCATATGGAGTTTTATTTATCAGGGCTCTTGTAGGTACCCTATTGAGTATATAAATGGCATGTCTAACTGCTTCCGCCCAAAAAATTAAGGGTAGCTTCATTGCTTTCATCATACTCCTAGTTGTTGATAACACTGTCCTATTTCTTCTCTCCACTACTCCATTCTGCTGTGGTGAGTATGGTGCTGTCAATTGTCGTGCTATTCCATTATCCTTACAGTACTTGGTAAATTCATTTGATGTAAATTCACCTCCTCTATCTGTTCTTAGCATCCTCACTTTCATTTTCA
>JARVZY010007922.1:0-21225 GCA_030686995.1 Artemisia argyi | reverse complement strand
AATGTTGCAAGAGGACAGAGAACCCAAACGACTCAAGAAGTCCAAACGTATGACATAAAGATTATGTCATATAATCTATCTTTATTTACGTATCTTTGTTTAGGACTATTTTCATGTTTATTTTGGAAAGTCAATAAAGAATGTTTTAAGATAACACCTTGAGGGCAATGTGGTTTTGAAGGGGAGTGAGGAATGTTACGCCTGGGCTCGAGCCCATGGCCTATTTAGGTCTTAGGGTTTTACCCTAATTTGTTTTATAAATACTCTTGTAATCATTTATTATAATCAATAAAAGTTTAAGATAAACAAATCTCTAGTTTTTCTCTCTATTTTCTTAAGAACCTCGCACACGCTAAAAGTGGTGCCTTATCCCGATACAATCCCTAACCGGGTCGTATCACGATAACATGAAATCATATATCATTTACACATATAAGCATTTTACACATTGAACCATAACTTCATACATTAACCATACTATAGCGCAAACATTAACACCTAATCTCATCATTCTATCACTCAAGTTCCATTAACACATACCTTAACCAATCTTTTTTAATATAGATATAACAAGTTGGTTATGCCAAACCAACCTTAGTCCACTAATCATCCAACATCTTGGTTCACAAAACTATCAAATCCTTAGTACAACGTGTACATAACACATATATGAATAAAATCTATATAACCTCGTATTATAACCATTTACTTACTTTATTTTCCAAAGCTAAGTTACCACACATCATTATTTCACAATCAACATCATCCTCGTCTTCACCATCATCTTCATCATCATCTTAAGTTAAGATCACTGTACACCCAAATACTTAACACATAACAAATAATTATAACAATGGTTTATACAACCATTAATTCACTTTTAACAGTTCTAATCATCATATAATCATATCTTGATTATATGATGATCAACCTTATAAACACTAACTTAACCATAAATAAGTGATTACTTACTTGCATAAGGACTCATTTGAAACTTATCTCCTTGATTAGCACCCTCCATCTTCATTATTAGAATCATAAAAACTTAGTTCCTTCCAATTTTTTTTTTCTCCCTAAATCTGGCACCCACAAACACCATCTAGAATGAGATGAAAACTTATGGAAACTAGATATATATCTTTGTTAGTTGGAAGTTTGGCCCATGTGACACATTGGTCCTTAAGTCCTTCATTCTTTTATTTTAGCCACACTACAGTTTTAACTTACATAACACTTTACAACTTTTGTCCCTTAGGTCCATTTCCACTATATCCATGACACAATATATCTTCTATAACCATATTACACATTCATTGACCATTATATTGACTACCAGGTTCAACTAGCCAATCACGTAAAGCCTTAGTCAATTTCATTTAGGGTGGGGACCTATTTGTATACAGGATACGAGTCTAACAAAAATTGCCCATGTAATATTTTCAAAATAATGGACTAACGGTGCAAGATTTCACATTTTTGGATGTCGTATGAAATCTGACACTATTTCATAGACCACTGGTGTAATTTACTCTAAGGTTTATCTATACTAATATATAATGTATTTGAGACTATTTTATAATTAAAAAGGCTTAAAATTCAATCTTTTACTTGCTTATTATGGAAGAATTTCAAAATTAATTGGTTAGGAAGCAAGTTGGTTAAGAAGTTTGTTAGGAAACAGGTTGGTTGTTCAAACTAAAATTATTTTGTTTAACCATCTCAATCATCTCTACTTATAAAATATAAAAACAATTAAATATATAACTAAATAATGCAAAATATAATCACATGTAACCGTCGCCGCATTGCGCGAGTACCTACTTTATAAAACCAAGTAGTTGGTAAAAACTCCATAAAAGATTGACTTTCTTACCATATTTCTACCCCAAAGAGACCACCCCCTTGACTTTCAACTCACAAATGAAAACATGACCCCAATCGATCAACTCAACAATCTTATAATAATTTGCCTACTATTTACAGTTGTAATCACACTAATAATCACAATTCTGTTACTTTTATACAACAACCCATTTCGTAAGCAGCTAGTTATCGAACTGGATCAATTGAAAACAAGCAGAGCTGTTAAATTAGTTGTAACAACCTTAATTGTAGTGATGTTGTACATTGTTTATGGTTTATTTGATGCTGTTGATTGTGCCAATCATGCGTACCTTGTGCTGCAAGTTTCTCTCATGGGTAATACCCGTTTTATTTTTTTATTTGTGGGATTTGATTATTTGGATTATTATTGTTTTATTTGTTAGTTATATTG
Organism: Artemisia argyi; assembly: GCA_030686995.1. NCBI lineage: Eukaryota > Viridiplantae > Streptophyta > Magnoliopsida > Asterales > Asteraceae > Artemisia > Artemisia argyi. Next base: position 18,950 of record JARVZY010007922.1, on the reverse strand, counting down.
TTAAGTATTTGCATTGGGTTTGCGAGATTAAACGGGTAGACGGATGAGGTTTTAAGCGTAGGGAGAGTTTTTTACTCAGATTTAAGTGGTCTAACTGGATATCCCGTGACCGTTTCTGACGCTTTCCCTATTAGGTGATACTTGATAGATATTAGGTGGCCGAAGTCGGGTTGTGGGTTAGGGTCTATTAGGGATTCTTGGACTCTATGTAAGATGATACCTACGGCGTTTCATCATTCAATATTCCTTTAGAATGTACCTAGTGAGGTTTGAAACTGAGACCTCCTACTTGTGATGACATGAGGGTGTCTGATCACTAGGCCACCTCGGTGGTGGCTGGGCGTTTGAGAGTGATTAATTAATGATTGTGAATTGAACTCTCTCATACTTCGTTTTTTGTGTTTGGGCATAGTGAAATAGATAGTGGAGAATCAAAGGTTGTAAGAAAACGCAGATAAGCATTCAGGAAATAGTATTTGGATTTGCTCATGAGGAGAAAAATGTGATAAAACATGAAAAAAGAATAGTTTGTCAGAAAGTGGCAATGGGACCATTTTTTAGGTTAGATGTGAGGGACTGAGGGTAACAACATAATTTAGTTTCATCTGGTATAATCGCTTTGAAATAAGCAGCTTATTGAAAGTTGCTTATTTTGCCCCGAAATATGCAGGAGAATTATGTTTTGTCTGCTTTTATTTGAGGAGATTAGTAGAAAAAATAAACGATCCCAAACACCCTTGTTTTGGAGTTTTGGAGTTTCTGAATAATAAGCTAAAAATTTGAAGTACTGGTTACTTGAGTATCTTAATAAGCATAAGAAAATGTATTGCATATGAATATCTTTCATGAAACTGATTGATCTGATTCTGACTATTTGATATCACATAATCACTTTGAAAATGTAATGTCAAACAACCGGCTAAGTTAATTTGAAATAGTTTCGACTTGAAAATATACGTTATAGGTTTTGTTACCAAGGCCTAAGGCCTCTCATGGGGATTACAAGAAAATTTAACTCAAGTTGAGTTAATTGAAGCTAGTAAACTGCAGAATTGATTGTCCCCATGACGATATATTACTCTTGCTTTCAGCCGCATAGATTGCAAGTTCAAGTGTCACCTTAGTATGTCCAATAGGTTCCCAAAGGGTTGGCGTAACATTCCATACTAGATAGTGATGGAAGTATTTTCTTCAACCCTTGAGTGATAGGATCATTTTAGTGGGATGATCAAGTAAAGGAAGACATTTTCTATTCTTCTGATCAAGATTGTTTTGATGGGAACTAGTCTCCACCACGCGAGTCATCAAGTGGATATATTTGCTGTCTTTTGGATTATTAGGAAATTTTGGTATTGGAGATCTTTGTAAAGTGTTTTTTCTTCCAATCTCAACACGCATGCTTACATGGTACACTTTTTTTTTTTTTTTTTTTTTTTGGGTCAATATCTATGCTGTTGCTATACAATGTTTTAACACGCATTAAGTTTAGTTAAACGGTTTAGTGACCCCTAGAATTAATTACCTAAGCAGAAGTACAAGCGGTCAAGCGCTTCATTATAAGTAATTTTTAAATTACGCTAACACATGTTAATTTTAATACTCATACCATATATGTAGATTGTTCCGTGTATGCAATTAGACAATTACTCAAAAAGTAGAAAGCATCCCACAAAGACGAGGATTCAAATATCCATTGATGAACAGATATGCTAAAAGTTAAGGAGAGTATTAGAAAGTATATGCAATCCCAAACAACCTCGTTTAGGAGTTTCTGAAGAATATGCTAAAAATTCGAAGTTCTGGTTACTCTAGTATCACACAATATGCATAAGAAAATGTATTGCATATGAATCTCCTACATGAAACTAATTGATCTGATTCTGACTATTCGATATCACATAATCACTTTGAAAATGTAGTGTCAAACACGCGGCTACATTAATTTGGATTAGTTTCGGCTTGAAAATATACTTTATAGATTTTGTTACCAAAGCCTCTAATGGGTATTACAAGAGAATTTAACTCAAAATGAGTTAATAGTTACGTATTGGTGTTACTAAACTGCAGAAATGGTTGTCACCACTCACCATGACAATGTATTAGTCTTTTTTTCTGCCTCCTAGATTACAAGTTCTAGTGTCCACCAGACCACCACCTGAGTCAATAAGTGGATATCTTTGCTGTCTTTTGGATTATTAGGGTATTTTGGTTTTGGAGATCTCTGTAAAGTGTTTTCTTTCCCTTTGTGTTCTTGAATACCAATCTCAACACGCATGCCTACCTGGTATACTAACTATTCTGTGTCAATATCTATCTTGTTTTATACAATGTTCTAAATCGCATTAAGTTTAGTTAGACGGTTAAGTGACCCCTTGAATCAATTACCAGCGGTCAAGTTCTTCACTTATAAGTAATTTTAAATTATGCTAGCACATATTAATTTAAATACCCATACCATATATGTAGATTGTTCTGTGTATGCAATTAGCCAATTACTCAAAAAGTAGAAAGCATCCCACTAAGACAAGGATTCAAATATCTATTGATGAACAGATATTAAGAGAGACTAATGTATGCGTATGTTTTCCCGGGAGACCACTAGTTGCTTATTGTAGTGGTAGGGGATAGTTAACTCTTTGCCAGTCCGGCAACCTTGACTCATCAGAGTAGTTTAAGTGATTTCTACACTCAGTTGTTGCTCAAGCATCTTTTGGGATCCTAGTATTTTGGCTTTATATCAGCTCAATTTCAGTTTTCTTTCATGATGTTAATATGGATGAATCGACATGTGTTATTCTTCCATAAAGAGTAATAACAATTTATGCTTTGTAAAATGTACCTGAAAACTTGAAAGAAATTGTTGTAGACACATTGCAATCTTGTTTAAATCCGGATGTGTTTGTGTTGATGTTACAATCTTACGAACTCTCTTGTTATTAGTGATTGACTTTAGATGTTGATAAACTAGCATGTATCAACCCTTTGTATGAATGGTTCTCTCTAAGAAAACGTTATTCCCCCCTCTTCCCCTTATAAAAATAATAGTTTCCTCTTAGGCATGTTCGTACATAACAAATGGAATTATCTGTGGTTTTCTGTAGTAATGATAACATTTGTTTAGTTTTGCAAATCTGTTATAATAATGATTCCAAACTCTATCCAGGTCTTAATTTTTGGTTAACACGGGTAAAATCATGAATTCATGCAGGCTTCTCTCTTTTCCTCTTGCTGACAATACACAACGTACACCAATACATCAAAGAAGTAGTCATGGTTACAGAGTCCATAAATACTGCATGGAAACTAACCCAGGCTTATGAAGAGAGTATGAAAATAAGTGCAAAAGAGGCGAACTTGATAAGAACAAAGATATCTTATTTGAAAACAGAAATCACAAAACTGGAGTCCAGATGTAATATAAAGGAGCAAGAATTGCAGTCTAAAAGAGCCGATTGTAGTGCTCTCAAAACTCAATTAGAAGGACTTCATGCAGAATATGACCGTTTGCTAGCATATAGTGAAGATGTTAGAGATCAACTGCGGAATATCAATGAAAGTATGTCGCATTCCAGTGAAAAAAAGACGGTATCATTTGATGCTGAAAATGAAAGAATTGAAAAAACTGGGAGTTGGCCTTGGAGTCGATGGGGATTGTGACATTTAATTGTGTAACATCTCAACGTGTCGGTACTTGTATAGAGAACATTTTGGTAATCACTCACATGGCAATATATTTGTTAATTGTTCAGTATCTATCTAAAGCTAAGAATTTGTGACCTGATCTACTTTCGCCCACCAACGTTGTAAAATCATTTTTTGGACCCCCCACCTCGTCATTGGTACGTAATCTCAACTCTAGTTACCGAAGAAAGTAACAAGATTCGAATGTCGTGATCAAGTAGCACAAATGCAATGCAATACAGCACATAACAATGGTTGCAAAGCATCTTCAACAACCCACACTCATCTATATCCAACACCCTTTATATCTTTCCGTACATACACATACAAATGTATGTGATTTTATGATCTTTATCTTTACACAACTTGTTGCGTTGGTGGGATGACAAAGTCGTCATCACGTGCTGTTTGATATGACTAATTTATTTATAAATACGAAAATTTGCAAATTCGTCATCACGTGTTGTTTGGTATGACTAAATAGGAAAATCTACAAGTTGCTAGTAAAATTTTGGATGGCGCTAGCTCCACTTGCTATGAAAATTTAGAAACATTGTTTGATGAGTGTTTTGTACGAATCAGCTAAGCATTAAAAGTAAAGCCTCTTACAACTAATTAAGGTGCTTGAAAATCTTGGTGCTTCCTTTTTTTGGGCGCTACCGAGGATAAAAAGAAGCTTGCATGAATTAAATGGTCGAATATTTTAGCTTCGTTTGATAAAAAGGAGGCTTAGGTGTTGGTAGTCTTAAAGCTTTCAATAATTCTCTTTGTTAAAGTAGAGATGGCATTTAGTGAAGAATCCGTGTGCGTTGTGGGTGAAAGTGATTAAATCGATCCATGGGGACGAAGCGGGCATAGATATTAAAGATTGTCAAACTAATGGGTTATGGGCTAGCATTGTTGGCATGATAAATCATCTTCATTCAAGTGGTACCATTCCTTTGAGCTTTATACATTTCAAGGTGGGAGATGGCTCTTTGATTCGTTTTTGGAAGAATACATGGTTAGGAGATTCGCCTCTTTATATTCGATATAATAGGTTGATACATTTGGAGAAGGACAAAAAATGCTTAATTAGAGATCGTATTGTTAATGGATTTTGGTCGTGGATTGGCGTAGACCAATTAACGTAGGGAGGTCGCAAACAGACTTCATTAACCTTTTGGGTGAGATCGGTTCTATGAGATAGATGAAGATGGAGATTCTTGTGTTCGATTTTTGTCTCAAGATGGTAGCTTCTCTATGAGTAAAGCGAGGCATCATATAGACGAGTGCATGGTTCCTACTATGTCTCCTTGCACAAGGTGGTATAAGGTTATCCCGAGGAAGGTTAATATTTTTATGTGGCATTTGTTTTTGGATAGATTACCTCATCGCTTAAACTTGTCATATCGGGGGGTCGGACATTGAAACGATTACGTGTCCCTTATGTAACGGGCACGAGGAGTCAAATGACCATTTTTCTTTTCTTGTGATACGGCTTCGAATGTGGAGGCTAGTTCGTTCTTGGAGTGATTCAAAGATCCCGATTTTGAACTCGTGAGGATTGGGGCATGTGGTTTTTGTCTTGGCGCACTATAAAGGAGTCGAAAGATCATGCCAATGTTATTCTAATTGCGACATGTTGGGTGATATAGCGCTATCGAAATAACGTCACATTCAACTCTCAAGTTTTGAGGAAGTGTGACATCTTTGATAGTATTCGTATTTTTTCTTATTCTTGGACTAAGTTTAGAGGTACCATGTGTAGTAGTTGGAACGACTGGTTAAAATCGTCTTTGTAATTTGCTAGCGCCTTATTAGTTTTCTTCTTTTATTATACATCGCCGTTAAAAAAACCACGGCTAATCTCTAATAAGTGTTATATAAGTTTGTGCAGCATGAAAGTTGATGAGAGAAAGGATTGGTTCACATCTCCCTAAAACAATTGATGAAGAAGGTTTGGTTGGACTACAAAATAGGCAAAGTCGGATCAAGGAAGTATTTATTGACAATCTTTTGGGCAAGAAGATAATCTCATGGCATTAGCTAGGTTGCTCGAATAGTATTGCGCCTCGTGCTTCGAGGGCATAGATACTAATATCGTTGTCGCTCATGAGTGTCACGAGTTTCCTCCATTACTCGAGAATCCATGCTTACGTTTGCAAAAGATGATCCGCCTCATCTCTTACAATCAAATGACCATGAATCCATGATATATTTTGTCATATTTGCTTACATCTTAATAACATAAAGATCAAAAAGTGCAAATAAAAAAAACAGCCATAACTTGAAAATAATCTATCTTGATTAATGATAATGCTATGTTTATCTTTAGATACAGGTTTTAGCTTTATACATGGAGTAATCACGAATCATAACACTTGAAGGTCTTGACGTGGGTATAGAATTTAGCAAATAATTAAATGACAAAGTCCCAAAATTAAAATAAATCCTAAAGTGATTAAGTGGAATCTTGACAACCCTTTTTGATTTGATATGAAATCTCATCACGACAATCACTCAAACCACATTAATTTTGATGGGTTTTTATGGTCTTTTGGTCGTATCATAACTGGCAAACTTTAAAGAACGGTTTATAAGTGCTTACTTTTGTTTATTTACTGTACTCTTAGCATCAAATTTTGCTCGATATGTTAAGTCTCTTGCATGTATCACCTTTTTGTACACTTTTTAATCAGAGTTGCATGCATCGTCACAACTAAAACTTATACACGTACGTTTAATATGTTACTTAAAAACTCGAGAATGCAGCGTAAAACATTTGTCACCTTGGTAATGTTAGTTGAATAAACGTTTAATCAGTATTCATCCCATACAAACGTTCAGTGAGCTAATTAATCGATGAAAGATAACCACATACATCAGACTTTTGAACATCGTGTCATATGGTACATTTTATTTTTCTTTGACTTTTGAGCTTTCTATCAATCAAAAAGCCTTATTTATTGGGTCGGAGAAGATAATGGGAAGGAAAAAAAAACCACATACATCAGACTCGATTCGACGACCTTCCATTTGAGAAAGAAAGTATCAAGTTGATCAAATCGATCATCGACCTCATGAGTCATGAGAAAGTACTGTCAGGTGGATTCCAACACATCCTTTTAGTATTTTTCTCGCTTACAATGATTCAGATTCATCGAATGTACTCACGTATCATATATGTATAGATTGTTCATCGTACATATTATGTTTCAGAGGTTTTCTTTAAATGCTAAAATATGAAAAGTTTTATATGAGACAATATCTTAATTATATATAATGGATGAAATTACAACTTAGTATTTCATCGTTCTCTCCGAATCTCTATATAACCCATTGAGCCACCACGAAGGCAGGCTAGGAGCCATCTTTAGGGTAGTGCAGGCGGTGTGATTGCATAGGCTCACGACCGCTTGATGAGGACAACAAAATTCCATAATACGAGGCTCGGGTTTAATTAGTTCATGCACTATTGATACATATGGATTTTGTGTGTATGTGTTTAAAAGCCTCTTTGTGATAATGGCACGGAGCCACTAAAATCCACAAGACGGCTGTGCTAGGAATCCGAGGGCGCATCACCTCAGTAGTGGACATAGCATGATTACTCTAATAGTGTGAACCACATTATAACTTTATGTTGTTTAATTTTTGGTTTCTATTGTTCTTCTTTTCTTCATTTGAATCTGTTTTTCTCGATAGCCACTATAAGCAAGAAGGGAGCAACCTGTTGCAAAGACTATAATCAAGAGCAACCATGTCTACTCTGGTTGCATTATTAGGCTTTGCTCGTTTTGTGATTCATCAGTCGTTCTTTATGTGTTGATTGCTTAGGAATGTATATGCATGTCACATATGTACGTACATATTGTGCCAGATCGATCAAATGTAATTTAATTTACCAAGGAATATATCCCGAATATGTTTCATTAAGATGTATCAGAAATTAGAATCATATATGCTACTACGTTTGCACATCCATCCACACATATGCGCATGTATTTATCTATTTATTTATTTTTTAACGGCAAGATTTTATTAAAAAACTCAAGCAAGAATCTCGATACGTGGAATTTACAAGATGATGCCAAGATAGGATCATAGATCCATACATTCCAATCTAAGTTAAATTTTCTGTTTCTATAAGTAATCCACGAGAAAGAAAGGGTGTTTTTTATATCTGCTTCGAGGGTGTCTTTTCTTGGAGGTTTCAAGTCAAAAGTCCATCTATTTCTGAAGCGCCAAATAGTCCAATCGGTCATAAGAAACACATATGCGTGTGTATCAGTGTATATACTAATTAATACATACACCGCAGGAAACATGAAAACAGATTACTTATTGTCAACTAACATGTTACGAGTATTTTATAATTAACAGATATACATCATAATAAAGGTATTAAAGTGCTTGTAGATCATTAGTAATCTAGTAGTATAAGCCATATAGCTTGCATGCAATGTTTTGTTTATAAGCTGTGATCAGTACGATCATTAATAAACTTTAGAGCAGCTAGTCTCACTTCAAGTTTAAAGCCGAATAGATAGAGGATATGTGTCATATGATCCAATCATATTTATCAGATAACGCACATGTACATTTCAAGCATAAAAACTTATAGAATCTAGTCGGCTTTTTAGAGGATATATTGCTAATATTATTTTTAATACTAGTCACTAGCTTAAAACTTAACCCACTTGACGATTATATTAATGCCACGTCAAACTTTTAAGAGCACTATCTGTACGCTTTTGCGGATAAAACACACCACGGTGCTTGTTTGGTAATGCATACGCGTAATTTTTATCTTTCTACTGTTCAATTCAGATTTTTTTTTTTTTTTTTTTTTCCTTACATGAATCCTATTTATTTTATCCCTTTTTTTTCGAATAAAAGAGAAAGAAAAGAGTAAAAGATACTTAAAAATGACACGGGAAAATATCCAGTTTCTAATGTGTACGGACAAAGGTCTTCAAAACCGAATTTAATTAGTATAGGATTATAGGTCAAAATCTTACGACGCAGTTTTTAACAAAATAATTTTTCAGATTTTGATACCAAATAATTAATTTGAATTATTTAATACGAAAAATCTGAAAGTTTACTATTTTTTCTCTTTTCTAAAAAAACTCGGATAGGTGAATTTCATTTGCTTTCCGGCCTCTCGCCTTTTTCTGTTCTTTTGAGAATTAAACCCGGGAGCGCAACGAAGCTATTACCAAAAAAAATGGTATAAATGAACTTTGCTTGATTAGAATAATTTATGTACGCAAAATAAAATGTGTCTTTACCCAAAATAAATAAATAAATAAATAAATAATTTGTGTAATGAATTTAAAGAAAGTTCTTGGATGAAGTATAATAGTTTGATATTCCAATATAAGTATTTTCAATCGTTTTAAATGTTTAATTCACATTAGGAAAGCTACAAAGTTATGTTTTCAAACATTTGTAAAAAGTTAATACTACACAAACATTCAGGGTAACTGGAGGTATCTTACTCGAACTAATTTACGGTGAAACAAACGAATTTAGACATAATCTTTATTTTTATTTTATTTTTGAACGGCAGACATAATCTTTATTTCCGTTGTCTAAAATGGCCTGGAACAAATTGAAAGCAAGTTAATAGGAATCTTAATCGATAATTTGAACAAAATAATAAAATTATAGATGTTTTGTAAATCAAGACTAGAACCAAGTTAACTGTATCAGATTAATGTCGCACCTACTTATATGTGAAACCAACTTACTTATTAAATCTCAAAAAAATAAGAAGAAGATACTTATCAATTACGTATTAAAAAGGGGTAAATATCAATACAATAGTACGATGTTGTAATCAAGAATCTGCTGATGACCAATGACAAATTATTTTTTCAAAAAATATTTGAACTAAAGATTAAGCTCGAATAATACTTAAATGAAAAAGTATTGATTTTAAGATTTTGAGTGGGACTACATACACTAGTACACAAACCATATTTTAGAACGGGTATTTTGCATTTTTTGAAGCGGTTTTGAACCGTTCTATAATAGAGCGTAATAAATAATAGGTTGTTTTTTTACAACGGTTTTCAACCGTTCTATATAATCGCATTTTTTTATTACGTTCATAAAGAACCGTTTTAAAAGGGTGTCAAAAACTAAAAAAAAATATATCTTGCAAGAGTTTGATTGCGTACTTTTTAAGGCGTTCACAATACAATTCTTTATAGGTGTTATTGTTGTTGGTCAATGGTCATTGATACTTATGAATTTGAGAATTTTGCCCTCGAAAGTAATTGGTGCATACATGGTTTTTAATCTTTTGTTTATCTCTTAGTGGGTGCAGATTTATGTGGTCAACATGACAACATTGGTGGACACTAGGAGAAGATTTATTACCTCAAATCTGAATTGTGTATGGAGTGTATCAAACATCCTACATTAGAGAAAAGTCAAAATAAGACTATAATAAACATACCTAAAAATACAAATCAACAGCACATGAAACAAAATAAAGAAATCTACAAGCATAAAATAAAAGGAAAACCCTTCATAACTCAAGAGTACCTTCTATATAAATAAATGATGAACACATATTAAAAATTGAGTGTATTCACGGAATGAAAGATGTGTGCTTCAAGATCTGAAAAAAAAAAATTATGAAAATGATTAGATTTAGATTGCTGTTTTAGGTATAAGGAAAGAGAGGGAATACAAAATGAAATGTGTTCTTCAAGATCTGCAAAAAAAATTATGAAAACGATTAGATTTATTTTAGGTATAAAGAAAGAGAGAGAATACAAAATGAAGAAAAAGTGCAGAGTTTGATTATATAGAGAAATGTATGAAAAGATAAAGTGAATGATGAAAAAAGAAAATGAGAGGGAAAATTCCCGCTTCTTTGAGGTGAAATTTTTTGAAACAAAGATAAAGGAAATTTTTTGGAACGTTTATTATGCACCATTCTAAATAATGTCAAAAATTTAGGAACCGTTCTAAATAATTCATTATTTACAGCGCTTTGTTATATAACCGTTTTAAATGATGCTTTTTAATTATTTAAAGCGGTTAAAGGTAACAACCGTTTTAAATTGTTCGTTCTAATAAATGCTTTGTGTAGTAGTGATAATCTCTATAAAAACACTTTCCGTGTGCTACTTGGTTTTTCCTAATTTGTTTCTATCTTTCCACTAAAATCAAAAGTGCCTGCATGATTCTTGCACCAACATATTTGCGCTTATTTATAACATATTTATAATACAAAAAACATATTAAACCAAAAAACAAAATAATAAGTGAAAAGTTGGCATAAAAACATGAAAATTTGATAATGAAACATGTAGATAAAGATATTTGAAACTATTTTTGCACTTACAGTTTAAGATCATCTGTTATATATTTCAATATATAAAACTTATTACAGTACTATACAACCAGGGGCGAAGCTTGGAAATTTCGAGTGGGGGGTCGGGATCTAAATTTTTTTTTTCCTAACACTATGGGGGGTCGAAACCGAATTAAATTGGGGGGGCGAAACCGAAAATACCGAAATTTTTCTACACGAAAACTATATACCCCTACATCGCAAAAAAAATTTCGGGGGGTCGGCCGCCCCCTCCCGCCCCTTAGAAGCTGCGCCCCTGTATACAACAATGGAAACATATGAGCATTATACATGCATCTGCGCTTGTTAGGGCACCAACAATAGGAGGTTTATAAAGTTTGAAATGTTTATAAATTAAGTAGTGAATGTTAAATAGGTCCAAAATTATGAACTTCTTCATTGCAATCAAATACATATAACTCATTAAATACATCTCTTGTTCATAAAGATTTACAAAGTTGACACATGGTGACAATAGGTTTTAAAAATGTAAAATTAAGTTATAACTTACTAGTATTTTATTACAAAATTTTTTAAAACGTTTACCATTTGAGATGCGTTTAGTTTAGCAAGCTTGTTCATCTTCCCAGATCGAGTGACCATGCGATAAAACCAAACAATGAGCCACTCCAGCTTGTAAATATCATAGGGCGCGCAAGATAACCAGCAGATCGAAAAGGAATGAGAGCGATCGATATAACTGAAATGAAATACAATGAATTCATACAAAATGTAACTATAAGTGACAATGACTAGGTCAAGGATTAACGCTCATGTGGGCTCTATGAACTCATAAAGCTATTTAATCGAATCGACTCGGTCAAGTTACTGGGCACCAGATCAACCGGTTCGACCGCTGGGTCAACTCGGTTTTTAATTTATTATTTTTTTATTTTTTCAACCAAGCAACCGGTTCGACCGCCAGATCAACCCAGGTTTCTATTAAAAAAAATGAAAAACCGAAACCCGGCCGAGTTTCGAGAACCGGGTTGACCCGGGTCACTCAAAACCCGGCGGGTCTAACCGGTTAATCCAGTTTTAGAAACTTGTGTTTTTTTTACCTATTTTTTCGCCGGAACCGGTCGAACTTGTTAACCTGGCCGGGTCTACCCGGGTTTCAAAACACTGGGTATATATATATATATATATATATATATATATATATATATATATATATATATATATATATATATATATATATATATATATATATATATATATATATATAAAGAAGTTTCAGCGTCGTACATGATCCAATCCATTATACGAGTTTGACAAAGTACATATAAATGTTGTCCTTTGATATAACACTTACATGATATGTATGGTCTTAAATTTATTTCAAAAATACGGAGTATTCAACTAAAGTTTGGGTGCAGGTACATAATGCAATAGACTCTTCTAAGAATTCTAGCCATATAAATTCTTTCACTTTCATTATTCGATCCATCGGGTACATTACAAATTTGAACGCAATCTTTTAAGATGGCATTAAGTGATCGTTAAGATGGGATCGTGCATTGTGTGATCCATCTTTCTTTGCATGTCTTCTTCAACTTGTCAATGAAACCTTCGAATTCGATTATATATCGTTTTGTTTAAGATCAAAGAAAATAATAGGTCGACAGTATATGGTATATACTTTCAAGCACTCTCTGCACATTATGTGGTCTAGTATAAGAACTGCTAATAGGAATATATAGAAAATTCAATCCAAATTGGTTTGATTGGATTTTTTATCCCATTAAAGCTTGTACTCAAACCGTGTAGTTGTTACCTCTAGCTTCTTGCTAATTTTTATTTATTTATTTTTTATTTTTTTATTTTTTTTTCATGAAAAAAACTATAGAGTTGCAATAATATATATAGATAAACATAATTTGGTGAGGTCCTAAACTCCTAATTGATTAATGGTGTAACCAGTTTTAACAACATAAAAAAAATGTATAAAAAGTTGCGATGTTTGTAAAATGTCCACATTTTAGCTTTAAAACTAAAACATGCATCAAGTTGTTTCAGGTTTTTAGGTGGCTGCTAGTTTTACAAGGTCTTCAATTTTTAGACCTCTTGGTGTATATATGTTATGTTATTATTGATAAGCCTGTAACCTAATATAAGTTTGAATCAAAAAGGAAAAATGCCTCATTTTGAAATCCTTAATCCTTAGTTGAATCTCATATTATGCTCGATCGCTTACAAAACTCATTTTTAAATTTTCGAAAAACTTAGGCACTGCATTTATCGAGTTGGCTAAAAACTATAAAACATTAATGTTGTAAAAAGTAGATATCACAAAATGAACATCACAAACTTGTTATACTGTATGTTTTTGTATTTTATAGGACAAAAAGTGGTAAGTGAACTAAAAGCTTTCGCTCTTACTTGTTTGCCCACTTGACTCATTAGTCAAGCCGTTCAGCTAAGCTTTATAATGTGGACCCGAGCTTAATGACATCTAGCTGTAAAGAAAGGACCTAAAACCAGACATGCGATATGTTGTAGCCAGTTCGGTCCAAAAGGGTTAGCCGAGTTAGTCAGCCTTCTTTAGCCCCACGTAAACTTCCTAGAACTTGTGCCCAAATATAATACGTCCTCTTTAATTTATTCATTTTCACACCCCGTTTATTCTTGTAAAAAAAGGAGTAAAACATGCAAAATAGCCGTATGAACGAAAACAAAGATTTAAACTTCTTAAGAACAATAGACCATTTGTCTCTCTTTTCAGTAACATCCCATTATATTGAAAAGGACCGTTAGGAATACATTGTAATCACTACAACAAATTTGTCATTTCCACACACTTTTTTCTTCACACTTTATAAAGTGTGAGCTTTTTTCTAAAGATATTCACACTTAAGAGTGTGAATAATTGTTTCAAAATCCTCACACTTAAAAAGTGTGAAGAATTTCAATCTCACACTTAAAAGTGTGAAGAATTAGTTCAAGATCAAATCATCACACTTAAAAGTGTGAAGAATTATTTCAAAATCAAAATCATCACGCTTAAAAGTGTGTAGAATTATTTTAAAACCCTCACACTAAAAAGTGTGAAAAATCTTCATAACACTTCACACATAAAAGTGTGTAAATATTTGCTACATCCAATTGGTTCACACATACACTAGTGTGAACTTTTTTATTCTTCACATTTTAAAGTGTAGCTACATGCTCTAATAAGTGTGAGTATATTACTATTTTGTAGTAGTGAATCATAAATAGTTATTTTCGTATTATGAACTAACTTGAAAATTGATTAGTATTTGTTTTCTTTTCAAATATGACTACTTATTTATAAGTAAATTAAATGTTTTTTTTATTGTACCCTTGTTGTGTGAAAAGCTCCCCAACTGAAATGATTGTAGGTTCAACTTCTGCTTAGTATATTTGAGATAATCTGCGTTATGTATATTATGAGAAAGTTGGTTGTCGTTCTAAAAAAATAAACATAATTAGGATGATTAATCATTTTCCTAAGTTTATTTGTCAAGTTTATCAAATTTGAATACATAGTAATTAAAATTTATCAGCTTTAAGCATATGTGTTTGGAATTACCTATTCCAAAATTATTACTATACGATGGCGGCTCAACACTTATCCATTTCTTCTATATATATTGACTTTTGTCACTCCTTAATTATAAGAAGAAGAAAAAAAAAATTATCTTAAACAGATACAAATAATGTGTTCAAATTTCAGATATTAGTCAATTTTCTTTCCTCTATATATAGACACGCTTACTTCCAACTCCTAGTCCATGTAACAAACTTGGAGAAGCAAACTAGCATATATATATCACACCCACTGATAACGTGCAAAAACATACACATGCAAACCATCACAATGCTAGACAAATTTACTCAACAAACCACACCAGCACCACCACAAGTCGAGTTAACAATTGACTCACCCACGAAACCCCATGACCAGACTCATCATGATACCACTCTTTTGCTAATCAAATCCATAATCATCCCAATCGTCGCGAAATTCCATGCAGGATACTTTCGTATAAGTCTTTCCTTATGTTGGCAAACCCTACTTTGGAAAACCCTAAATGAGCCACCTGAAAATGCCCATGCATATAGACGAATGCTAGGTGTACTTCCCTCGACTGTGTTTCTCCTTATGTGGTCGTTGACATTGCTAATACTCGTTTCCCTTTCGATCTTATATATCTTACGTTGTGCATTATTATCCAACATGGTTAAAGACGAATACTTAAACCATATTAGTGTTAACTACCTATTTGCACCTTGGATTTCTTGGCTTCTTTTACTCCAATCATCCCCATTTTTCGCTCCCAAAACATTATATTACATTATTCTTTGGTGGATTTTTGTTGTCCCGATATTTATACTTGATGTGAAAATATATGGACAATGGTTCACTAAAGGAAAAAGGTTCTTATCGACTGTTGCGAATCCAGCTAGCCAGCTTTCTATTATTGGAAACTTTGTAGGGGCTCGAGCGGCTGCAATGATGGGGTGGAAGGAGAGTGCAATGATCATGTTTTCACTAGGGATTATACATTATTTAGTGTTGTTTGTAACACTCTATCAACGGTTAACGGGAAATAGTTGTATGCCCGTGTCGTTAAGGCCAGTTATGTTCATGTTTATCGCTGCTCCGAGTATGGGGAGCTTGGCTTGGGACTCGATTTCGGGGACGTTTGATTGTTCATCAAAGATGTTGTTTTATCTTTCACTGTTTCTATTCGTATCTCTGGTAAGTTTAGAGTATAAATCAAGTTTCTACTAAAAGTGTCGTTTTTTTAATGAAAAGTTGATGAAAGTTATTGGTCATGAGATTGATTGCGCTATGAGTGTTTTCAAATTTATGATTATTAAAATGGAATTTATTAAAAATTAATGGATTCAAATGTCACACGACTCGCATTAAACACATCAAAAGTTTTTATTTCGTTTGTCTCTTTCATATAGCAATGCTTTTTCTTAAATTGTCATATCATACGCGTAGCAATTAATTACAGATATTTTTTTATATTATTTTATTTCGCTTTCATTTATCTAACTACAGATTTTTGTTACATGTTTTGCATATATCAGCTGTCTTTGGAATTTTGCATTTGTATGTTTATATTTTTCTTGAAATTTAGAGTCCTATAGAGAATACGTATCAAAATATATTTTGAATCCTTGAGTTACATGGTGACATATTATGTTCTCAGTATAGCATGTCATTATCATACCCATCAAGGATGCTTAATGTACCCTACAAATAATTAATGAATGACGTACCATTAACAAATCGATGTCCGATGAATATCCAACATAGGCTTTACCTTTTGACAATGATATATATCCTAGGTTTTCGACAAAAGACAATATTAGTCATTTCATTTGAGCTAAACTTACCCTTTTGTTCTATGTTAATTTTCAGGTATCAAGGCCAAGTTTATTCAAGAAATCGATGAAAAAATTCAATGTCGTATGGTGGGCATACTCATATCCCTTAACAGTATTGGCGTTGGCTTCAACCGAATATGCACAAGAAATGAAGAGTAATGTTGCTCATTTGCTAATGCTTATTCTATCTGGACTCTCAGTATTGGTTTCATTTGTTCTAATGGTTTACACCGCTCTCAACACTAATATCTTGTTGCCTCAAGATGACGACGATAATGACCTAATCTTCATGACCCTAAGACCGATTATTATCAGTAACAAGAACTCGGATACACTAACATAATGGGTATTATATATTCTTAAGCCATGATCCTCTTTTCTATATTTTGCAACATCAAAGTAATTGTATATAGTTGGGATTAATTTGATTTTACATAAAGAATTGCTGGATACAGTCACAATAATAATGAATAAAGCCCATAAGATAATGAGATATTGGGTCAAGCTTTTTATGCTGTTTGTTATGCCCAATATATTCTTGTACAAGCCCACTAATTTGCTAGCACATGCATTTTTTTATTTATTTTTATTTTTTTTATTTTTTTTTTTGAACAAAAAAGCACATGAATCTTAATGATTCAAGTTCTGGACTTAATTTCTTAAAAATAATAATAAAATAAAAAATCTTGACTTTAAAGTTTTGTTTTATATACGAGCCGCTATTAACTCATGATCACAAGTATTTTCCAAAGTCATGATTCAACATTTACATGTTTACAACAAATCAGTCGACAATCTTATCATTCAATAGGCATTTGTGTAGAAAATTGTGGAGTACTAACTTACGTAGAAAATGGCAAACCAAGCAATCCTTAGAACATTCATAGTATTGTGCATATGGGTTGTTAGCATTTCTATAACCGTGGTGTTTGATCTATGGTTCATCCTTAAAATCCTAGCTTAATTAAACTTACAGAAAATACGTAATAAAGGACGGAGCCAGGAATTATAAATAAGGGGCCGAATTTTTTCTCAAGCTAACAAAAGTAAAATAAAATTCTATCTAAAAATATACCTTTGTATAAGATGGACTTCATTAAAGATTATAATAAAGGTCGCAGCCAACACAAAAGTACTTTCGCCTTGCAACATTAAACACTACCAAAATAAACTAACAAAAGAGTTGTACACCATGAGTAACTATATCAGCTAGTGGAATCTTGAAACCATTCTACATCAGTAGCTAGCAACATCACCAAAAGAGACTAACAAAAGAGTTGTACACCATTAGTAGCTACATCAGCTAGCGAAATGTTGAAACCATTCTACATCAATAGCTAGCAACATCACCAAAAGAAACTAACAAAAGAGTTGTACATCATCAGAAGCCACATCATCTAGCAAAATCTTGAAACCATTCTACATCACTAGCTAGCAACGTCAAACACGATCAAAAGAAACTACATCTAGCGAAATCTTGGTACCATTCTAGCAAACACAATCTAATAAACGTACCTACATGTTAACTTTCCAAAATACAAGCACATAACACTTACATCGATCACAAATGCGGTTTCATCATCAGAAACATGTGAAATCTCGACTTGCACCTGCAAATAAATAATAGAACCAAGTAAACAGCTAATTCCTAAGCCATATATAGTTAAACCAAAAAATAAAGATTAAGGCTGTGTTTGGGAAGGGGCTTATAGGGGCTTGAGCTTTTAAAATAATTCGGCTAATAAAATAAGTCTCGTTTGTCATGGGGCTTACGAAAGGGCTTATAAAATAAGTCGGCTAAAAACTTTAGCTCGGGGCTTTTGAAGAATAAATTAGTTATTTACTCACAAAAATATCTAACATATACCAAAACTCATTTAATTATGTATTTTTTTGTAATTTTGCAATAATAAGCTCCAGCCTCAGCCCATTTGCCAAAAAAAACTTATAAAAATACAAATTTTAAGTTTGGCTTATAATATAAGTCTTAGTCCCAGCCCTAGCCCTAGCCCTAGCCCCAGCCAATTTCGCCGAACATACCCTAAATTTGAGAAGTGTGCCTTGGCCATTTGAAACCAGACGCGTCTTTTCTCCTAGAATTGAAAGCATCTATTATCATATATGTAGTAAATGTGTTAGAAATCTCCCTTTCCATGTAGATAATCAAGCAATGTTTATGATAGTCATCACTCATTTTAGTGCGAAGTCTTGTTTTCACAATTTTCATTGCTGAGAAAGCTCTTTCACTCGATGCAGTTGAAATCGGAAGAGTCAATATAAGACGTATCAAGCAGTCAACCAAAGGATAAGATTTTGATTTCCCCGTCTCATGAAGCCCTTTACATAAAGAAGAGAGTTTAGAATTTTTTTTTTAAGCTTGGATGATTACGCACATCAAGCTCGTAATGTTACAACTCAGCTTTTAGTTGAATCTTTTCTTGATCAGTGAAGTCCAAAGGATAATACTTTATCACCAGCTTACAAATATCATCAACATTAAAGGACTTTCTCGGATCTAGAGCAACATTGAGGCGAAGAAGTTCTG
>JARVZY010007921.1:0-21225 GCA_030686995.1 Artemisia argyi | reverse complement strand
ACATTTACAAGTTACACAAAGCCTATATCTACACACTATGATGGTGCTCAGGACTATGCTCTTACTTAGCGGAGCTCCCAGCCTCTTGGAGCTTCCTCAAAAGTAACGCATCCCTAGGCGACACGGTCGCCACGCTGACCGCAATTCCATCTGATCTTGGGATATGCCCATCGCCTACACCACATAGGATAGCTTTCCCCTTAACACCTTTCTTCTTGGCCGCCCTCTCCGCATGAAGTTCCAAGACTTCTTTCAGGGGAACCTCCTTCTCAAGGACGAAGGGGTTCAAAATATCACGCGGCTGCATAAAGACTGGAACATGCAACTGTGACTCGTCAGGCTTTAGGAAAAAGTCCGGTTGAGCCTCGGCATCCTCTAAGATGTGCCTCCCCAGGGTTAACCCCTCCATAATCAACTTTATGGGGTAATCCTGGTCGCGCTCCATCCGCGCAATATGTGGAAGCTCAAAGAGCTTCATCCCCTCCATAGCCTTGACAAGCTCGTCATAGGCGTCCACCTTATAGCTAGGCACCTCAGCAAGGGACACGGTCAGCATCTTGGCCTCATGGAGTTCCTCTACAGCCTGCGCCCTGCCACGCTCCACGACGCACTCTACAACCTTCCCAAATGTCTCCAACACCTCCGGGGACTCCAAAGTACCCATAGCAGCTAAGCGCAAACCATGGTTGATCAACCACCTGCACAAGAAACAAGGGATGCATTAGAATACAAAAGAATGAATATTAACACATATAGTAAGGAAAATTACAGAATATACAAAACATACCTGCGCTCAGCGATCGTAGACATAAGATGAGGATATAACTCCTCATCATATTTTATACTCAGTTTGCGCAACTTCTCCTCCTGCACCCTCAGAGCATCCCCAGCTTGCGTACGAAGGGCCTCAATATGGCCGAAGTGCTCAGCCTTTTTCTCCTCCAAATACCTTATCCCCCAAGTTAAGTTCGACCTGAACTGATGCAGCTCCCCGCGTGCATGTTGCAGATCAGCCATCGCGGTCAACTTCTCATCAGTGACCTTCTCAGCATGCGCCTTGACGGACTCTACCTCCGCTCGTGCATCAGCTAACTGCGCATGGAGCATGGCAATCTCCTCGTCCTTCTGTGCGAGGCTGCTGCTCTCCCCAACATACCGCGTCTTCAACTGAGCGACCAACTCAGTCTGACGCTCAGTAGCAGCAGCTAGCTCCTCCATCAACTGCTGCGTAGACACCTCCCCAGCCACCTTCACTGTCTCCTCCACGTTTGCATCCTGAGGGGGGACCACGCTTTCCACAAATGCCGCATCACCCTCTGCAGCATGGTCACTACAAAGTAAAAGAAGAAGGTCAGAGCATATTACGACAAGTAATATATAAAAAAAATAAAAAATAAAAAATAAAAAAAAGAGAAAAACATGGATATGATCATCACTTACAAAAAGGGAGAAGACTTTGCAATCTCCTTATCCGCGCGAGTAGCATGTGTCATCTGCTGCGGATGACTCTTCATTCGTGATAAGATGGCGCCTCCTCTTGGAAGTACCAGCGCCATCAGCCTCTCCCTTGCGCTTTACACCCTGCGCTATACTCTCAGGCTCAAGAACCTCCACGCTGTCAGAGGACTCAGTACGCAATTCCTCCACCACGGGAGACGGCTCCCCATTAGGAGGAACGCTCTGCACAGGCGTCACAAGCGCAGCAACGGAAGGTGAATCTTCATAACCATCTTGCGCCAACACCGTTATGTGTCCCGCACTAGCCTCCAGAATTGGCTCCTCATTGTCCCTCAGAGGGCGCACCCCAACTGTCACTTGCTTTGGCTTCTCAAGCTTCACCACAACAAACAAATCCATCTCTGCGCGACACATGAACAAACAACAAAACCAATTTAGTTATCGAAATTACAAGAAGCCCTTACATTATTGAAGCGAAGGTAAAAAAGGACAAGCACCCACCCCGGCCGCTCTCATCAAGGAATGTTGGAACCTCGTCAGAACCATGGAAATAGTTGCGACTCAGCCCCATGTGAACCAAAAACTCCTCAGGGTAGGAGTTAATGGGGATACGGTTGGCATCAATCGTATCCGCATCCTCTGCACTATACGAACAGGGTACAGGGCGCTCATCCCTTGGCAGCGTCCCTTGAGTATAAAACTCAAAGGGCGATGGAAATACTATGTCATCAACCCAGAAAAATTTCTCCCTCCAATCCCTAAGGGAATCCACCTTCTCTGTATAACACTGAAGGCGCCCACCGCGCTTCGCAAAAGAAACCCATCCATGCGACCACGTTGTGCGGTAAAACGCACGGAATAGGTTGATGGTAGGGTTGACCGCCAGCAAACGGCAGTTTATTTCAAAATTTGATACTTTCGCCGCACGTATACAGTGCAGCTGAGAAATATGAAGATGGTAGAAATTGCGCAGATTACTCAAGAATAAGGATATAGGTACGCGCTGATTCGCATACTCAAAAAAGCGCGTATATAACCCTACTTTTCCCGCAGGGAAATCCGCGATACACGCGTTGGCCTCCGGTACTACCGGATGCACATCAAGAGGAATGAAATAATCAGAGGAGAACTGACGCAGTTCATCCTCGTCCATTTCAGAAACAAATTCTTCTAATTGACGAACCATTTATAAGAAATGACAAATATTAGCTAATGCGCGTATTCACGGTTACCTAATCAAACAGTTGTTGTCTTAAAAAAGTTTTGAAAAAGGTTGAAAATGGCAGAAGTAGGTTTTTTACTGTGAGTTCTTCAGTAAAATGGGAGGCGATGTTTATATAGGGTTACAAAAACCCTAGAAAACCAGCCACGTGGAATCCACTCACATAATCGTGTGGCTAGAAGACGAAAGGGTAGATGCACTTTTTCCCACTTCCCGATGTACACGTGGACACACTCCCCGTTTCCCTAGGCATTTTTGAGGATATTTTGAACTAGATACATAGTCCCTAATATTGGGCGGTTACTTTTCCCGCCACACTTACCGTTGCTTTCAATAGTTTAGCATCCGCGGCTACAAGCCGCGCACACTAGACTGGGGGGACATGATGACGTATAGTCTATATTTGGGCCATAAGCACAAATGATAAACATTACTAAGGCCCAAACCCACCACGCGTGGGCTATCATAACAATGATTTGGGCCACACCACCAATGGGTTGGGCTCACATAGGCCCAAGCCCAACCAAACTATTTATGGTCTAGATAAGGATCTTCTGTTTACGGATAAAGATCCTTGGACCGGATAAGCACCATGTGTGCGAAGAGTAAGGAGCACGAAACCTACAAGGATTTTGCGCCTATATATAGAATGATATAATTCTCATTAAAGGTACGATCTAAAACCCTAACTCTTCACTATAACCCTAAAACCGATTACTTACTCTCACGCTAGAGGGTAATCGTGGGAGACAATCCCACGATAAGCCTAACGGTGTTTGTTTATTTTCTTAGTGCGCAGGTTTCAAGCATTAAGAGTTAATTGGTACGAGAGCAGGAGCCCAAACTAGGAACGCCCAACTTTTGTATCAACAAAGAAAATGTAACTGAAATCTTTATTGTTACTTTTTCGTTTCTGGTTTGAGTCGATTAGTGTTTGGCGGTGGATTTTCTTGTTTGGGATTTAGGATAGATTGGATTTGTTGTTGAAGTGTTGGTGATGAATATTAACCGTTCCTCTCTTCGTCTTCTTTTCTTTTCATTTGACGTTCTTAAACGATTTTTGTTTTTTTTAATTTCTACATTCCCAGGTTTTTAGTCTAAATAATATTTTTGTTGAAGTGTTGGTGATGCATATATTTAAAAGGCTTTTATCAAAGGAAGCATGAATATGGAAGGGGAGGGAAGCATCACGTCTACACCAGGAATTTTGTAAAAGTCATTAAAAATCTGCATTTTGGAAGCTTAATTATATTGTACATTATGGTTAAATAGTTGTATTTTTTGTTGAATGTGTGTTTTTAATAGTGTATTAATTATATTAGATGCGTTGTGTTTTTTAGTTTTAGTTATGCTTCAAATACTTGTAAATGATGTTTATTTACTTGTATTTACTTAAATATCTATATTAGAAAATCTTAAAATAATTAATATGAGGGAAGTGCAACTCTCTATTATAATATAATATAGATTGTACAAAACATCTATAAAGATAATGCATGTAAAAATTAATCATTTATCCAACCTTTTCTATTGAAAAAAATATTGAAAACATTATATATTCTAACCAAGATGAATAATGAAAATAAGTTTTAAGGTTTTCAAATATGGAAAATTTCATATATACCCAGATGAAACTTCATAATTCCCTATTTACGCAAATGACAAGTTTTTAATGCATAAATACAATGCTTTTAAAACATGTGTTAAGAAAATATGAAATTATAATGTTTGTTTTGGAATTATATCAATTTGCTTATTCAAAATAATATTATGTGATAAGCCTGTTTCAAATGGTTTGAGCTTCTGGAGGCTTATGACTTTTAAAATCTTTCATAACTTATGTGATAAGCAAAACTTATTTTAAAATGACCTTTATAAGCCCCACACCAAAAACAACGATTTCTTAAGTTATTGTTTAAATGTGTTTGTTTGTGCACATAACTTTTGTAAGCAATTATAGGATAATTTGTTTACACAAAAGCTAATATATTATAAATTACACTACTGGTCCCCAAGGGTTGGGTGGGTTGCGCATTTGATCCTTCGATCTAGGATTTCGCACGTTTAGTCCCCAGTATTACCCTTTACACTCCCTCACAGTCCAAAACCCTAACTGGCGTTAGGTTTCCTCGTTAAATCACCCACGCGACTTACACATGATGGGGTTTATTTGGTAATTATACCTACTAAGGAAGGTAAGGCTAGTAAAACTGTTACCCCTGAGTCTATACCCTTTACTTTCCCTAATATTGATTGTGAAATCACATTTACACTATTAAGTGTTGTAGAAGCTGGTGAGAAACAAGTTCATGACCTTTCACAAGAGTCACAGTTTGAAAGTATAAACCTTACTTTTACCTCAATGGAACCAAGGGTTAGTTATGTGATAGATGTTTTGATTAGGTGTATAGACTTTGATGATATGGAGTATGGACTTGGATGAGGATGTAGAGTTTGGTTATGTTGATGCTATAAGTCATGATGAAAATGTTGGAGTTGATGACTTAGACTTAAATGTTGATGATGCGTGGGAATCGCACCTTGCTTTACCTCTCGAGGGATCTCGAGAAGCTTACAACCCCCACCAGGCAGTGTACCTGATCGTTGTAGTATAGTATAGTGACAAGTACCGGGGGATTGATCGTTCAGCTTAGGAATAGTGTCGCTAGGATTAGAAAACCTAATTAATAGTTCTAAAGGTGAGAGATGATTATTTTTGTATTTTTATATTTTTATGAAAGCAAGTAAAATCTCGGGTTTTGGAAGAGTGGGCGGAATTAGTTGCTATTCAACTAACCCAAAGCTATTATATAATTAAAATAAAATACTAAAAATGAAATTTAACTAAATTATACTAAGGTTGTGAGCAGTGGTTGGAGAAATTGTGTTTACTTAGACTTCACTACTCCCTAGATATCTTTTACACGTTAATTACTTGTTACACTTGTATGGATGACGGATTGTATTCCTTAATACCATTCGTGGGGTGCCATACATAACTCCCCAACTCTATGAGCTCTTATCTCCTCCTACACCATGACCCAACACAACTATAGGGATTGTAAACAGTGGCTCATGCATTAAATACAACCAATAAAGACCTAGTACGCCTCGGTTCATGTTTCTTAAGACGTTCAAGCATGTTACCATTTGGAGATCTGCCAGTTTTCTTAAGCCTAACATATAATATCATTCATCCAAAACAAGAATAGACAAGTAATCAACACATAATCAACATCTAGGTTTCATTAGATCTAAGCAAACACAAAAGAGATCTAGCCTAGCATAGTAGAATTGAGACAAGAACAAGATATAAACAACCAACACATAGACATATTGATTGAATTGGAAGAACACTTATCTCAATTACAATGCAAGGTCTCAAGGGTTTGGAACCCTTGAAAAACCTGTAAAAGATACACCAAAATCGTCTTTAGGGTTTCACCAAAACTTCTCTCTCTTTAATGAAAAAACTAGAAAACTATATATAGGAAAAGTAGGCTGACGGCGTCAAGAGTTACATGTGACGCCGTCACCTCGCCGCCATATACTTCCTCGGACGGCCTTGATCTACTTATGACGGCCTATGTGACGCCGTCACCGACCACGGTATTTTATTCTTGCCACTTTGACGCCGTCATGAAGGCGTTTGACGCCGTCACCACCTTCGGTATTTTAATCTTCATGTCTGACGCCGTCAAGATATTACTCTTGACGCCGTCACCTTGTATCTTCAGCATGGAAATTTGGTACTTTGCCGTTTTCTTCACTTTTATGCTCCAAAAATGTCCAAAATGGCTTCTTTTCCAGAATTCACTCTCCAAACACCTAAAATCACAAAAGGAACGATTTAGGGCAATATTTGATCAAATAAATTCGGATTCGGGCTTAAATGACCCCCTAAAAACGGATCATTTTTCGCCTCATCATATACCCTTACACTTGAGATTTGCTTGTCCTCAAGCAAATGCGCTTTTATTCTACTCGAAAGACAAGTTAGGGGTCATTTAACACTAATATAAAAGTAATTACAACAAATAATCGTTCCACTAAAGACCAATAGACAAGCACGGAGGTCATACACAAGCACCTCACAAATAGTGTTTAGATACTCACATCTCTCGGGTGTAATAAAGTAATATAACATTATGGAAATGGAAGATATCTCTCACTACCTGTCATAGCAAAATAGATTACCATAGGCTTGGGAAAGGATCAAACCTCCACCACATGGCGTAAGCACCTAGGATAAACTATCAAAGAGGTCTTTTAAAGGGTTGTAACGTTAGGTATAGGGATATGAATTACACGGTTTTGTTGGATAAAGGAAATTTTACTGGTGGCGAGTTAACAATCTTGGTTAATTACATGTACAAGATGGCGTTGCTAAGCCAAGACTAGACTCGACTTAAGCTAATAAATGAAAAATAACAAAAACATAAAATGAACATAGAATAAAAACGGGATGGTAGTCCGTATGTTTTCTTTTTCTTTTTCTTTTTCTATTTTTTTTTCTTGAATTTTTCAATTTTTTTTTTTTTTTTTTTTTTTTTTTTTTTTTTTTTTTTTTTTTTTTGCATACACTCTTACCCTACCATCCAAAATAATACATCATAGGGGATGAGAATTCCCCTTACACTTGAATCTTTACATACTTTACATTAAACTATTCTAATGACTCGAATTAAGAAAATCAAAACACTTGGAGCACATTTAAGATTAACGTACATATGGGGGTAATAAATGATGTTCTTCCCCATTACTCCATAAAATAAGTACTTACCCATGAGTCCCAATAGTCCCAAAACAATATGTACAATGATATGACTCGACTTAGCAACCATGTAATCAATTAGAAAGTTAACTTAGGGTTTAACAAATAACAATAATGCACTAAAAATGAGCGCATACACGGAAGGCTAAGGCGATTTGGGTGTACATTTAAGTGGGGTGTAACAAATTCTTTCTTTAAGTAAGATGCTTAAAGTTAGAAACGAAAAGATAGGCTCGGAGGGGTGTACTAGGGGTTTCGTGTACTAAAAATGAGTACAACGCAAAGGGTGTGGGAAAAATTAGTTGACTTAACTAGCCAAGTAATATGACTTAAATGGTCAAGTAATTATAATACGGGTTTAACACAAGGGTGATCCTAATGCCTCTTATCATGTAGTAAATCCTACCACACGAATGTAGTCTCACTCGCGGTCTCGGGATGCATCACTAACGCAAGTTCTAGAATCTAAATGCTACCGGTACACTCATAAGCACTAATAGTAAATGCTTTTCCTATCAAATCTAAAGGCGAACCTCACATTTTTAGGTGGAAAATTTTTCTGAATATACGGTTATGTGCTAGTCATACAACCTCCTATCCATGAGACGCTTGCTATGGCTAAAGTTTCACTCCTAAATGTTGTAAAAAATTTTAAATTTGGCGCTAAAATTACACTAACAAGTATTTCTCATAGTTTTATTACACATCTACTATCAAACAAAACAAACTCAAGCGAAAGTGCATATGTAAGGTATCATCTTTTTACCCTCCCCTTACACTTAGGATGAACATTGTCCCCAATGTTCAAGTAAAGAATGTAAAAGTTAAGAGGTAAAGAGAATGAAATCAAATACTCCCCTGATTCGCTCGGTATGGATTATAGGTTGGCCAGGTTAAATCTTCCTCCAAGAAAATGAACAATCAAAGCTTCCCTTCCAGAATATAAATCATCTTCTTGTCATAAATAACCTGTAAATCCTGACAACAATAGACAAGGCAACCTCGCGTAAAATCGGCGGCATCCTATATAAGTTACTAAATCCTAGAAAGCAAAGTAAGATATAATGCTTGTGGAATGAAGTTTGCAGATTTCCTGGAGATTATAAAACTTAATAATTCACAAAAACCATAAGACTCCGTTAGAAAAACAAAACTGGTAAAATTTCCAGATTTTAACTCCTGACGCCGTCAAGAGCAATACTCTGACGCCGTCAGAATGGACCTGCAGAAATTCTTATGTTAAGTTTCCGGAAAATTTCTGGAAAAACTTTGTCCTACTTCCTGGAAAATCTTGCAAAACTTCATTATGACTCAATACAAGCATTTGACTCTAACAAATACGAATATACATGTTCATTAAATATTGTGGGGAATCATGATCGGTTTGTTTCTTAAAAACATATTTGGGGTTTCCCCTTACACTTATCTTTTGAAAAAATACCTTTAGGTTGAAGTGAAGACTAGGCCAAACAACATAATAAAGTATTTCCACATTTTAGTTGAGAAACATGATTAACCAACAATAAAAATAAAACATGCATACGGAAACAAATAAAAATCAAACAAATAAAATCACACAAAACATAGGTTGCCTCCCAAGAAGCTCTTTTCTTTATTTACGAGTCTTGTAGCTAGACTCAAAGTCATGGGTTATCACGTGATTCGGGTGAGTTCCTCATTGAGGACATCTTTGGGATCAAACTTAGGTTTCAACTTTCTATCGGTTTCCTTAGTATGGTATGACCTTTCAAACTTTTCTCCATCCGGATCATACAAGGTCATTCTAATATGCCATGACCCGTCACCTTCTTTAGGTGGCTTGTCCTACCTCCATTTACACTTATCTCCCTCTCTTTTCCATTTATTCCTTTCTATGTTGATGGGCATTACGCTTAATAACTCAATCATCTTCCTAAAGACTAAAGGGTCCTCAAAGGGGTCTAGCTCCTCATCTCTAGCTATGAGTTGTTCTACCGAATGTGTCTTTTCAACAAAATCCTTCTCTAGATAGAATGGGCATTGAGGTCCTATAAAGTTCCTTTCTATCCAAGGCCTATATCTAGATGGTCTCCTATTCATCTCTACCCAATACGGTGTTGGTTCCTCATCACAATCATAACTATGCTTCTTAACATCATACACCGACCAAGTATCGCCTTCACCTACCGTTATCTTTGATTCCTTGCAATCTATCATGGCACTAGCGGTTGCTAAAAATCCTCTTCCTACCAATAATGGGCATGTAGTGTCACTAACCATGTCTAGGACGTGAAAATCCGCTAAAATAGTTAACTTCCCTACGTGAACAACTACATCCTTAATCATTCCAACCGGGTGTGCAATACTTCCATCCGCTAGACCTATCAATACCTCCGTTTCCTCTAACTTTCCTAGCTTAAGAGTGGTGAATAAGGATAAGGGAATCAAGTTGAGGCTTGACCCTAAATCGGCTAATGTGTCGAAAGCTTCGGATCTTCCTATCTTACAAGGCAAAACAAATATACCCGGGTCATCAAGCTTTTTAGGTAACTTATTTTGAACGAAGGCGGTTTCATTTTTGCCTAGCTTACACTTCTCATATTTTTCTAGGAGGGCACTATAGTAGGGAGCACGCGCTAAGACATCAATGACGGGGCGTTCTAGGTGAAGTTCTTTGAATTTATCGTCAAGGTCTTGCGTAAGAGGTGTTTCAACAATGCTTTTGACCGGTTCTATAGTGGGTGTTTTATTTGATTGGTCCTTTTGGGGAACTTGGTTTTGTTTGAAACACGTGCTCGTTGATTTGACCGAATAATATTGTGGACACGAAGCGGGTGACGAAACGGATGATATGGAATTAGCGGTTAGTTTCGGATTCTTGATCGTGTCACTTGGGAGTGCTCCCATTTTTCGGTCATTGAGAACTTTCAACAATGTGTCAATTCTAGTGGTCATCTCGCTTTGCTTTTGTTTGAAATCGGCTTCAAACTTGGATATGCGAGCTTCTTGAGATGCCATGAACTTTGACATCAATCCTTCAAGATTGTTGGTACTACCATAGTTGTTAGAAGGATTGTTGTTGAAGGTACGGTTGGATGGTGGACCGTTTGATTGGTAACGATTAGGCGGATTGGAAGAATTTGGTTGATTTTGTTTCCACCTAAGGTTTGGGTGATTTTTCCATGAGGGGTTGTATGAATCACCGTATGTGTTTGGCTCGGGCTTGAAAGTGTACCACTTATCTCCCGCTTCGTCGGTACGCGTGGATGCGTAGTCCGCAAAAGCTGTTCCGGGGAGTTCCACACAATCACGAGTGTCATGGGGACCACTACATAATTCGCATGAAGAAGTGATTTTGTTCACTTGGCTTGAATGTTTCGGAGCTTCGTAAGATTTCATGAGAAACTTGACTTGGTCCTCAAGTTCCATGATCCTACGGTCGGGAGTGCTTGAATTGTTAGAAGGCAAAGATATTGCCTTGACCGTTTTGTTCAAATCACGGGGATCATTCCAACTTTCATTGTCATAGAGAGCAAGATCTTCTATGAGTTCCCATGATTGTTCCGCACTAAGATCACGTAGCTTACCACCTGCCGATTGGTCAATGGTTCGCCTCGTGGAGATGTCGATATGGTCATAGAAGATTTGGACTTGGAGCCAAAGATCTATGCCATGATGAGGGACTTTTTGGAGTAAGTCCTTGAAACGAGTCCATGCTTCATAAAGAGATTCATTTTGACGTTGTTGGAACATCAAGATGTCATTCCTAAGCTTAGTAGTTCTCCCCGGTGGGAAAAATTGAGCAAGGAAACGAGTGGTGAGATCATCCCATGTGGTGATGGATCCCGCGGGTAAACGCTCAAGCCATTGACTAGCTTGATCCCGTAGAGAGAATTGGAATAGGCGTAAACGGGTAGTCTCTATAGTTTCAACACCTAGGTCTATGGAATCTACGATTTTGAGGAAGTCCTTAAGGTGTTGGTTTGGATCTTCGGAACGAAGTCCATGGAATGCACATCCGCTTTGCACCAACCGGATGGTGTCGGATCGCAAGGGGGTCACATTGGCTCCGGTGAGCTCAATGGTGTTTCGGTAGCCTTGGTGGCTAGGTCGGGAATACTCTCCTAAGGTTCGGGGCCTAAGGGGTTCTAATGGTGGGTTTTGTTGTGGTGGGATGATGGGTTCAAAGATGTTACCACCTTCCATGATGTCGGATGGTAAAGAGTTACGAACAAAGGAACGAAGAAATAAGATAGACTAAAGAAGACCTAAAAATAAAAATAAAAATCTTACTAGAAAGGAATCTAGCAAGTAGACCTAATAAAAAGAAATCCTAACCTAGACAATAACTATTTCCCCGGGCTGCGGCGCCAAAAACTTGATGCGTGGGAATCGCACCTTGCTTTACCTCTCGAGGGATCTCGAGAAGCTTACAACCCCCACCAGGCAGTGTACCTGATCGTTGTAGTATAGTATAGTGACAAGTACCGGGGGATTGATCGTTCAGCTTAGGAATAGTGTCGCTAGGATTAGAAAACCTAATTAATAGTTCTAAAGGTGAGAGATGATTATTTTTGTATTTTTATATTTTTATGAAAGCAAGTAAAATCTCGGGTTTTGGAAGAGTGGGCGGAATTAGTTGCTATTCAACTAACCCAAAGCTATTATATAATTAAAATAAAATACTAAAAATGAAATTTAACTAAATTATACTAAGGTTGTGAGCAGTGGTTGGAGAAATTGTGTTTACTTAGACTTCACTACTCCCTAGATATCTTTTACACGTTAATTACTTGTTACACTTGTATGGATGACGGATTGTATTCCTTAATACCATTCGTGGGGTGGCATACATAACTCCCCAACTCTATGAGCTCTTATCTCCTCCTACACCATGACCCAGCACAACTATAGGAATTGTAAACAGTGGCTCATGCATTAAATACAACCAATAAAGACCTAGTACGCCTCGGTTCATGTTTCTTAAGACGTTCAAGCATGTTACCATTTGGAGATCTGCCAGTTTTCTTAAGCCTAACATATAATATCATTCATCCAAAACAAGAATAGACAAGTAATCAACACATAATCAACATCTAGGTTTCATTAGATCTAAGCAAACACAAAAGAGATCTAGCCTAGCATAGTAGAATTGAGACAATAACAAGATATAAACAACCAACACATAGACATATTGATTGAATTGGAAGAACACTTATCTCAATTACAATGCAAGGTCTCAAGGGTTTGGAACCCTTGAAAAACCTGTAAAAGATACACCAAAATCGTCTTTAGGGTTTCACCAAAACTTCTCTCTCTTTAATGAAAAAACTAGAAAACTATATATAGGAAAAGTAGGCTGACGGCGTCAAGAGTTATATGTGACGCCGTCACCTCGCCGCCATATACTTCCTCGGACGGCCTTGATCTACTTATGACGGCCTATGTGACGCCGTCACCGACCACGGTATTTTATTCTTGCCACTTTGACGCCGTCATGAAGGCGTTTGACGCCGTCACCACCTTCGGTATTTTAATCTTCATGTCTGACGCCGTCAAGATATTACTCTTGACGCCGTCACCTTGTATCTTCAGCATGGAAATTTGGTACTTTGCCGTTTTCTTCACTTTTATGCTCCAAAAACGTCCAAAATGGCTTCTTTTCCAGAATTCACTCTCCAAACACCTAAAATCACAAAAGGAACGATTTAGGGCAATATTTGATCAAATAAATTCGGATTCGGGCTTAAATGACCCCCTAAAAACGGATCATTTTTCGCCTCATCAGTTGACCTTAATGTTGGAATGCAAGTACATCTATACGTGTCTCTGTTTCATTGACCACATGGTCATTTGGAACCTTAGACACAACACCCTCTACTTGCATGTTGACCTTAATTGTTCCTAACCATCACCTTCAATTTGTTCAACACTAGCATGGTCATTCGGATGGTTAGGAACAATTTGTTCAACACATCGGGCGAACATTAGATATCAAATTAGGAAAAACAACTATTGTACTACCCGTTGAATAACATGTTTACTATCATGTTACAAAGTTGAAAAAGAAAACAAATAAGATGTTTAATAAATATAAATAAAAGATATGTTTCTACAGGGTTCAAAAATAAAACCTGCTGTTTTTTTTTTTTTTTTTTTTTTTTTTTTTTTTTTTTTTTTTTTTTTTTTTTTTTTATTGAATGATAAGTATACATCTCTGATGATGATTTCGTGTGAATAAAAAAATGGGGCTATCAATTGAGTTAATATAATGGTTTAAGCCTGTCTAAGTTAAGGTCCTATTAGGATTCTAATTGTAAATGTAATACAATAATGGTTTAAGCCTGTCTAAGTTAAGGTCCTATTATATAAGCTTGCCCATCTTTGGTCAATGAAACTAGCACTTTCTAATTGTTCCTAACCATCCGAATGACCATGCTAGTGTTGAACAAATTGAAGGTGATGGTTAGGAACAATTAGAAAGTGCTAGTTGTGAAGAAGTAGAGTATCAGGATGAGGGGATAGATAGTGGTTATGATAGTAAATATGACAAGAACAAAAGTTTATTTGTGTTGATATAGATGTGGAGGTGGAGGATCAATTGGGAATCGTGACAATTTAATCGTGTTGTCGAAATTGGTTACTCAAAGAGTGCAAAATAGTGACAAACGTGTAATTACCAAAAACCCCATCGTGTGTAAGTCACATGGGTGACTTAATGAGAAAACCTAACGCCAATTAGAATTTTCGATTGTGAGGGAGTGAAAACGGCCACGTTGGGGACTAAACGCGCGGAACCCTAGATTTGAAGACCAAATGTGCAATCTGCCATGACCTTGGGGACCAACGTTGTAATTTACCCTAATATAGAAGTTAATTCCACTATTTAATACCAAAACAAGATTTAATTTTTCAAAAATCATATAACAAAGACAAAAGTATCAATTATACAAGATTGTAGCTCAAACATACGTGTGATTAACAAAAAATAGCCTTAACCTTCATATGCATCTGAACACTCCCAAGAGCTTTTAAATCTCATATTAACACTAGAAAAAATATTCAACCTTTTTTGGTTTTTCTAGTTTCATCGTATATCTTTCATAAAATCTTCATAATAAAGGCGTTCCAAACGGATTAGTCGTATGAGGATGACTGTTGTCGACCGGGAAAGAACCAAAACCTGAATCAACAAAAGGGTTCGGTTGAGCCATCATGAGATTCGGCTGTGGTTCAAATGGACCAAAAGGGTTAGACTCGTGTGGAACTATGGCTCCTGTTTGAGGACCAGCAACAAACGGATCGCCTGCTTCAAATGGGTTGGGTGCTGGTGACCCGTATACAGGCTGCTGGGCTGCTCTGTATGCTCCTTCGTCGTACAAACTATTGAGTGTGAGCGAGTCCAATCCACCGCCCTGCCAACAAGAACATATTTGACATTTTTTAATTTGTCAAATTATAATATTATGCCTGCTAGGCTACTACTAGAGGTGGCAATTCCAACTACCAATGGGTCAATTCGGATTGTATTTTATTGATAACAATCGAAACATAGAAACTTAGCTAGAAATGAAATGGGTTGAACAGTAGGTTACACGACTCAAAAGGAGGTCACCAAATATTCAACTTTTTACATTAAGGCCATCGAACTACTGAAACTACTTTATAGGCAACGAAAATTTCTTCAGTTCTATGAAATTTCCCGTTTTGGTTCAGACCCATTTTTGACCCATTACACAACCTACTCGTTACGTATGTATTATTCTACTAACCACCTGTGATAAACCAACAAACATAATATATATTACTAACGTAGAAACATGTGGAAGAAATTACCAGTTGCCTCTCCTGAAAGGAAGAAATATCGGTGCTGGGGGTGGAGACCAACGCAAGTTCCCATCCGGTTAGATCAGCATCCTTTGCTTGACTACCACTAAATCCATTTGACGTCCCATCTACACACAAATAGAAATTTAAAAATAAGCATTTCAGGAATAAAAAAAAACAGAACTTTTTAATAACCAGATTAGTGCTGAGCAAATATTTACCAGTTTGAAGTATGGCAAGAGCTAACGCGTTGTTTTCCTCGATTGCAGATGCATTTTCGAAACTTAACCCCTAAAACAACCATAAATTTCCAAAAGTTAAATAAAAAAATCTTATGCAATGACAGCTGAAATGTGCATTTTGAAACTGTTTATATGATGTTCTAATCAGATTCAAATAATCCGCGTTGTTCCAGCTAGTAATAAACCAATAACCCAAAACTGCTTATTATATCCAAAAGCTAGAAACTGGTTATCGAAGCCGCAATAATAAAATCAATTTGATAATCACATCCAAACACTCCCAACAAACGAGCTTAGATAAATTACCAGTAAATCATCAGGGTCTTGACTATTAAAAGTTGGTGGGGGAGGCGGTGGTGCAGGGGCAGGGTCATCATTTGACACATCAAAATCGTCCGTCGTCTCAGGTTTTGCTTCATCGACAGATGCATTTCCATCTTCAGCAGGCTCGATGTCTTCTTCTGGTTTATAAGTCAGCATAAGCCTTTCCGGATATTCCTGAACATGCAAAATATAATGAGATGTCATAAATATAATATAAATTTAAAATCTACTTTCAAGTATATAAGACTAAATATACACGCACCAGTGTCTCGGCCTGGATAGATACCATGCGCGGTGCTTCTGCTATATACTCTTCCATAGTTGCAAGAAACGATTGTGGAGGCTGCAGAAGTTTAAATTACCGATTAAACCCCTCTACTAACTTGGATGAAAGGTAATATAGGAGCGCGTAATCTACCTCTCTGAGAACGGGAAACTGAAAGTTTCTAGCGAGCTCCAATCCCTTGCAAACTTCATAGAAGTCGGAAAGACTCCCGGCCTGCAAAAAAATTCAATATATAAGTGGCAATTTCATAATTTTTCAGAGTGGCATTGTGATCCATTTACTTATAAAAGGATTGACTCCGATTATATTTAATCACTAACGAGTCAAACTGGTAATAACCTAGCTTAAAAGGACACACAGGCGAAAAGTCGCCCATATATTTAAAAAACTTATATTTGTATCAAACTATAACTTTTACTCTGTAATTACGAAATTTGAAACAATGTTTTGACTGTCCCATGCATTTGCCACATCTAATAGTTATAACACAACTGAAGGCTTGTTGATCGAAACTGAATGATATGAAAATGTCACCTGCTGACCAGCTCGTTTATATATATCCAAGGCTTTAATGGCTTCATGTCTTGGCATTTCAAAAAACTGACATCAAGAAATGTTGATCAATAATAAAATGATTGAAAAAGAAACGGAATGTAAAGTCCATGTTTATTTAGAATGAATAATGAAAAATCACCTTATCAATAAGATTTATAATTCCATCGTTTACTGCACAATATATTTTAAAGCTCTCTTTGAGTACCATAGCTAAGGCGTATTGTATGACATAATTACCAACAGCTGCTCCTTCAGGCTGCACAAAAAGAAAACATTAACTTTTATTTTACGAAAAATGCTGGTTTTTACTACAGAAATGGTAACTGACCCGACATCCCATAAGACGGTACAATAGCTGCTGTAAAGAAGGCAAATGCTCCAGTAGTTTTTCACTGTTCAAATCACGTGTTCTGCTATAACCCTGCACTTACAAGAAAACAACAAAGGAAGATTACCAAAAAAGTGTTTTTGGGTCAACCCAACCCATAAAGAAAAGCCCGGTCTGACCCGTTACCAGCCTACTTTGCCTGTCTTGCCACCTCTTGTTAAGAGTGCGATTGTGACTTGGTTATATATGTTGAAACTTGTGTGCATACCTTATCTTCACCTGGAGTAGGTTTAGGAATGCGCTCTGATTCAATGTCATACTTTAAAGCTTTAAAGCATTCGAGTCGTTCTTCTAAGAAGAGTCCATAAGTACGAACCCAAGCAGAACAATCCCAGGCTGGATATACATATTCAAAATTTATGATTAAGAGTTATCTTATGAAAAGTGGTGTTTGGTACTGCCTTTGGAAGTGTAACTATGTGATATGAAACAATCGCATTCAACTTCTGTTCTTTCAAGGATTTACATGTAAAATGACCCCCTAAACTGAAATTCTGAAAACATAATAATCAGATAACCACTTCAAAACGCAATGCCAAACACCCCTAGGGAAATAATAAAAGCAAGAATATGGCGGCAATACAAACCA
The DNA here is from genome assembly GCA_030686995.1 of Artemisia argyi. NCBI lineage: Eukaryota > Viridiplantae > Streptophyta > Magnoliopsida > Asterales > Asteraceae > Artemisia > Artemisia argyi. The sequence goes on along the minus strand of JARVZY010007921.1, from coordinate 3,581 downwards.
ATTGGGCTTGAATCATCTTTAAAATTAGCTAACTGCAAAACATGCCCTCGTTGTTGAAAATTCAAAAGTTCTTCCCTAAAAGTAGGATCACCCTCCCTCAATGCCCGATGAATAACTATCAATGTCTTCAATGCTACCTGATAAGTAACAAAATTTACACATTACTATGAGACCTATACAGCTTATACTCACAGTTCTTCGTTGGGAAAAGCGCCAAAATGTAAGTAACTTTCACCAAATTCTCGTTGTATGTAACGGACCATATTTTTTCACATTTTGAAGGAACAAAGTTTGTCCTGTTACAAATGAATATGAGCGACCTCCTATTACCAATATTATGGTGACACGTCACCATTTTGCGTACTATAGAATGTCACTTACATACATTAGTAACATAATAAAAGTTTGTTACATAAAAAGGTACAAAAAATAATTCATTACATTCAACGACAATTTGTTGAAAGTTGCTTACATTTTGGAGTAATTAGCCCAAATCTATACCCGAAAATCAACTTCAATAACAAAAAACTTGCAGAAACTCCCAATTCATATCAACACAAACACTTTATCTTAAACTCAAAATAAACAATACCGTCCAATTGCGTGTTTTCGCCAATCGTCGTGCTAGAGCATGTAAAGTATATTGCACATCCGCTCGTGGCCGAATCGAAGAAGTAGCACCCAATATCTCTACAACAACCACATACACATTCAATATTTACCATTAAACACATAAAAACACATCATTAGTAACTCAAACAAAACAAATAAACTTACTTCTAATGTGTCTTTCTTTTGGTGGGCATTCAACATGATTTGTAGCCTTAACAATAGCAACATCAACTTCCTAAAAAAAACAAAAATACATAAAATAATAATATTTTTTTTTTTCTTGGGTAACCATTATTTTCGGCTTTTCGCCATTTGGCAGACTAATCCACGGGGTTTGAAACCAGCGCAACAGAGTTATATAACATAAACATACATAAAACCATAAAACAACACTATATATATATATATATATATATATATATATATATATATATATATATATATATATATATATATATATAAGAAATAACAACCTTGTAATCACTATTAACATGGGCTAAACCAACTTTAGTTTGATCTTTAAGAGCACCATATGCTTTCCTCCATGTTTGCATAGTACCCATTTCCTTAAATATTTCAGATCCGCTAGAATCTTGGTTCTTGTGTTTTTAGTGTGTGTGTTTTGGAACACAAGTGGTTGGGTTGTGATCTGGGTTTACTTCAGTTATGTTCTAAAGAATCTAGGAAGATATAAACGGCATCGGTTGTTACAAGTTTTTTTATTTTGATGTTTTTTCTAAGATAAATTGCAAAAGCAGTCCTTCTGGTTTGGCTAAATTGATGTCTTTGGTGATTTTGAAAGTGCCCAACTTTGATGTGCAATGCGCGTGGGGATATAGATGAAACTTTAAAAGTGCGGCGCGGTTACTGCTAGCAACGACCACTGGATAAAGAACAAACACACTTGGGAATTAGGTGTAGCACTGGTCACACCCACATTTTAGGCCACCAAATAAAACCCTGTCAGTTTTTGACAAATACCACCTATAAATTTTTTGCGTTACTTTATTTTTTTAGTGTAACTTTAGTTTAGCTCGATCGCTCTTTGTGATGCAAATTTAGTACGGATGATTGAAACAACCTACACAATATTCTTTCGAAAAATTTTGTGCAACGCCATTCTGAAAATTCGGAGTCCATATGTGTGTAATCAAAATTCTTCACAAGACTAAGCATGCACTTTTGAAATGGTAAGAATTTGACCAAACTACGGGGACATTTTTGCAATTTACTTTTTCTTCTTAAAGTTTAAAAAAAATAATAAATAAATAAATAAATAAAAATATTTTAATGTTGGTTGGTTTCTTTGGTGGACAGTCAATCATGCAATGGGGCCTTTCCATTTGTTACTTTATTTAAGAGTCAAGATTTATAACATTATAATACTACTAGTATACGTTTGTATTGACTTGGTTTATTTATTTAGTTTGTACGAGACGTATGAAGAATGTACATTGTGTGATACATAAACTTTATGGATATTTCAACGATTAACATTGATTTTAAAATCTTTTACATTCATTATTACTTTATTAGGACATCATTTGATATTGTTTCAATATTTTAATATTTTTTCTGTTTTAAAATTATTGTCTGTCGATAAAACAACAGATATTTTAAGAAAAATACATTAATTATTGTTTTGATTTTTGTAAAAGTCAGAAAAAACAGTTTCACCTTTGATAATTAATTAATATTTCATCTAGTTTTGTTAGATAATTTTGATTAGGGGTAAGATGATCAATATTTACTAGCGGATAATTACTTTGAACAAACTAAAATGAAAAGGTGAACAATAATATTAAGACTAGTGAAATATATCTTTTAGATCCGTTCATATTGACACGTGTAAAAATAGGGTAACTGATTGATCTAGTTTGGTTGGGACCAAGACCACTTTTTCTAAAATGCTCCAAAATAGCATACACCGAATCGTTTATCATATGAAGTATACGGAGTAATAGATTATATATGAATGGTTTTGTTTTACCATATTGCCTTGACTCAAGTTTTTTTTTTTTTTTTTTTTTTTTAACAGAGATTTTATTTCACTCCTCACAAATGGATGTAATTTGAACACAACAAGTTACATCGAACATAATAGGCAAAATCGAAAACGACTTGCCAAACAAAATACACAAGGTAACAAGTTAAGCCAAAACAAGACATACACCATAATAATTGTGACAGACTACAACAACACCATACAAGGGTGGGGGAATCACCAGAGTGAGCTTTTGGTAGCCACAGCCATATGAAGATGTAGTTTGACAAAAGTACATAAAGTACATAAAACATACATAGAAGATAAAACTAAGCATCCTTAAAGGAGTCAGACCTAAACCAAACAGATCCAAAGTTGAAACCAAATAAATCTAAAGTCGAAACCGAAGGCAGCATCAAGCCATCGATGACGAACCACAACAGATCTGAGCAGAAGAGACCGGATGGCAACTGATCTGAGCAGAAGACAGCGGTGGTGGCAGCGACTACGGCAGCAACAGCGAAGATGGGAGATGGCAGATCTGTGGGTAAGGACATTTATTGTAGGAAGGGGAAAGTACAAAACGGATGGGAGAAAGAGGTCCAGACAGCCGGCCGAAACCGACCGTCGGATTTTTTAGAGAGAGGGTGGAGTTAGGTTGGAGTGCTGCGATTGTTTTTTTAGAGAGAATGTGGAGGATATTTTTAGAGCGAGAATTATTTTCCGTATTTCAATAATATCAATAATACATGGCGTGAATCAACTAGTGTGGTTGGATACTTGAATTGAACAATTTTTGATTCATAGAACACATTCGATGCCCTTAAACTAGCACATGAACATCCAGAAGCACCAAAGGTAAAAACTACAAGGTTCTTGCTCACATGGCAAACTTTTTCTTGAAAGGTAATACTTAAGACGTGTTTGGCATAACAGATTATGAAAGATTTTAAAAGCTTAAAATTATTTTGCTAAAAAAAATGCC
>JARVZY010000811.1:0-22050 GCA_030686995.1 Artemisia argyi | reverse complement strand
TTGATAAGATATGGAGGCACTAGTCTTAAGCTAGGTTTATTTAAAATGTATCCTTGTTATGTTTCTATGTAATCCTTAATAAATATGAAATAATACTTATTTGTCTTTATGTTTAAGAACTAGGCTTGCTATTGTTTCTAATGGTGTACTTATACTTATCTTTTAGAATAATCAGAGTAATTCATCTTATGGTGGTTCTTGCTATGGTACTGTTGATGGGAATCCTTATTGTTATGCCGGGTCAGCCTATTGAAGATTCTAAGCTTTTTATTGTAATCATTGTAATAATAGCACTTCCTATGCTAATTATATGCCTATATATAAATTTCCGTGGTTTCTAATAAAATTTTCGCTATTGATTTTTCCATAAGTCTCTGTCAACTCTTAGGTTTCTAATGTTTTTACTTTTCTCGCCTTACTATAATAAAAGTGATGGGTATTAAGTGTAAATACCTATTGGAGTTTGTTAAATCTGAGGTTTATAAATAGTTTATTTAATCTCAAAATTTTGCTTTTACATGAAGATTGTTATTTAGAAAATCTGAAAAGATAACTGTTCCATTTATGACATAATTCTTCCTAAATTATACATAGGTAGCTAGGCTATGTATAATTGAGGACCAAATGATGTAATGCTTGGCTCAGTAATAATGGTATTTATTTTTCTTTAAATTGTTTTAGATGATTCAGTCTCAATGATTGAATGACATCTAATCATTTTCAAAAGAATTTAGTAAATTTTTGTTCATAATATGGTGATGAGTCAGGAATTTCTAAGGAGATACTAGGATATTCTTGGTATAAACTTAAAGTTCATGAGATAAATTCTTACAGGGTGGTAATAATCTATCGTTCAGTCACTCTTATTATTCTCTTAAGGTGAGTTGGTCTAAAATCCATAAAACTTTCATGGTTATACTTACAAGGTATAACCGTCTTATTTTCTTTTCTTACTATATCGTTGCTAATTGGAGGAACTATGGTTACTTCAAGTATTACTGCAATGATACTGATTACTAACCTCTGGATATTCTTAGTACTTTGTTAAGTCCTTTAGTGAAAGAATATGGAGCTAATTATTTCATTGATGATAGATTGAATTGAATCCCTACTGTAATCTAATTTCAAGATATGTTTGGGTAGTATCTTAGATAATTTATCAACTCTTGATATAGGATTGCTAAGGAACAAACGGACTTATCTACTAAAGCTAAAGTTCAATAACCTTCTCTATATTCTTCAAGTTATCTTCCAAAAATTTGTCTTATAAAATTCTATGGTTATAGCCTAATCATGGTAGGTATAAGGTATCATAATAATCATAGGTATTCTTAAGGTAATTTGAATATATTCACTATAATCAACATTATATTAATAACTTGATTGATTGTTTTTGCAAAACAAACGATACAAGATCTTTTATTAATACTCCATTGATATGAGAGGAGTCATTTGTCTACCAAAGAGAGTAACAAATGGTGAGATTTTTCATGAAGGTATGAGGAATCATTACATGAATGCATAGCATCATGATGGAAAGAATTTATTAACAGCAGAGGGTTATAACGAAAGGAGATTTTTATTGGAGGTTGGTTACAAGTTTTGAGAATTTCGGAATATTAGGAAATCTGTCATCACTAACCAAAAACTTTTTGGTTTAGTGGGTACAACTTTCTGTTCAGGGGAATTGAGAGAAGATACATCGTTTGAGATGTATTGTATCGAGAAATTTGGAGCGTCAGGAAGTAGAAAATTTGAAAATATTTGGTATTGAGGAATATGAAGTATAAGGTGATGGAGAATTTGGCTCAACGTTCTTCTACGGCATCTCTTGGCTTGAACTTCGTCCGACTTCGAATGCTGCTTGACCACCAATCAAATCTTCATATGATTCGGTAGCTCTTCTGGTTTTTGACGTAAAGGTGAACGGGTAGGTGACGACGGAGGTGATCTCGGATTGAGTTCTATATTAGGTTGGGATTTTATTATTTGTACGTAAGGATCTTCATTATTCGGATAATTTTTATTTATAGATGAGGTATTAGTATTATGGATATTTGTTTTGACATTCACGGGCGTTCCTGAAGACATGCTATAGTAGTAACCGAGAATAATATTTTATGAGTATTTTGTATTGTTAAAGATATAACAGTACAAATGAAATAACAATTGTATATGAGTAACTATTAAGCATGTAAGATAATCTCAACAAATAAAGTATGGAGCACGACAGTCTGCAAACACGAAGAGCATAAAATGTTATGGTGTAAAATCATTATTTTGAAAATGTAGTTATAGTTTTAATGTTTGAAAACATTTAATTCTCTATAACTGTATCTCTGATACCAATCTGTAACACCCCCATTTTTAAAGTTTGTCGCAGCGGAAAAGTAATTTGGGTGTTACGGTGAGGATCGAAGTTTTAACCACATAAAACGGTTTAAAAGAAACGTTTTGAAAATTATTTGTCATTTAAATAATAATTTTGATAAAAGATGAACCATTTGATTTAAAATCTTATGAAAAGATATAAAGACTTGTAAAAATGACAAATTTGATTTTTACACCATTTTAATTTATCAGAGTAATAAATGCCCACTCCGTGTCTTGTCCTGCTCCGTTAAATTACCTGAGATACACATGCTTAAAAGTGTCAACACAAAGGTTGGTGAGTTCATAGAGTTTTAGGAAAAACCCTTTATTTTGTTAGATTTCAGGAATATTTGATATTAAGAAAATACAAACAGTAACAAAACAAGTAGCGAATATAATCACAAATAAATCATATAATTATTAAATCACATTAAATAAATCATCAATAATCTTAACATGAGCTGGAAACTCATGATACTAAATCGATCAGATCAACAATTCACATATGGTCGAACCTATACAGCTGTATCTAAATATATGTTGAATACATATATATTTCCTTTATAGATATTGCACCAAGCCTCATGACACGCAAGACGTTAACAGAAGGGGTGTTCTATCAAATCAATGACAGATTTTGCCCTCGTGTAATAGGTGATTTGCCAATTCCTATTTTTACTCAAATATAGTGTATCACGACTAATGCGGCTAACCAAATTGCAATTGGCATTCCGTCAAGCATTAGTGGGATCGGAGGTCAACCCGAAACAGGTTTCGAATCTGTCCACTATATTCACGCTCACTTTACAGTGATTAATGGCTCATGATAGAGGGACTATATGGCGATAAGCTAACTTAGGCAATATCAAGGACTAATGGGCTCATTTAGCATACATCATGAAATCAAGTATCGTATCACAGAAATCCATTTGAAAACAGTATCGTTTGAGTATCAGAAATTCAGTTTGAAAATATCATCATTTGAGTATCATAAATTCATTTTGAAAATATCATCGTTTGAGTATCAGAAATTCAGTTTGGAAATATCATCGCTTGAGTATCAGAAATTCAATTTGAATATTTCGCCAGTAACACATTTATATCACATACCACAATAATCGAATTGAGAACATTTTCATATGAATAACAATATTTCAGTCAAATAATTCATCAATAAATATATATTTCACGTACCACAATAATCACATTGGAAACATTGATATATTATAAATCACAAATTATATTATTTTAATATCAATTAGGAAATTGATTTAAATCATGTATTTTATTTTATTTCATATACTTATCAAGTTATCAAAGTATATGTAAGCATGTATCTCCCCCAATGAGTTAAAAACAATTATTTGAAATGGGGCTATGACTCACCTGGATTGATTTGGAAATGATGAAAAGTAAAGTAGGATGAGATTTATGGAAACGATTATGGAAATGTCTTTGATACGGAACCTGATAAATAAATTTATCAGAGAATATAACCAAATACTATTTGGTAAATACGAACGAATAACGAATAAACATTATTCGTTATGACGAATAGATTATGTGAAGTGAAATTATTATGCCATGCATGATATGAAAAAAAATACTTTATTTAAAATATCCATCGTAGTTTTACCTTTTTAAATCGTAAGTAAAAATATTAACTTTTTAAATATCGTTATATATATATAACTAACGTAAAAATAAATAATATATATAATAAACGTAATAAAATGCATATGACGTGAGGGTTGCCGTAAAATAGTAAATAAAATAAAAATGTCAAATAGATTAGGTGTAGTCCTTGTCCTTTTCCAATTTTACACTTTTTATACTAACGGCGTTAGCGTTACACCGTTAGTCCTTTTTATATATAATTTACAATTATAGTCTACTACATGTCCAATATTACAATCTAAGCTTGGAAATTAATAATAAATCATTTTCTACCTTAATAATTCTGTTTTTACAGTTTTAGTCCTTAGTTTTCACAGTTTTCAATATTAGTCCTTCTAGGTGTCGTCGTGTTACATTTTTAGTCCAAACGTTCAAAAATTATGGGAAAAATTATCTTAAAATTTCTGGAGCTTATTGAAGCTTATTAAAACTTATTTCAACTGCTTATTTACAAAAATAGCTTATTTTTAAATAAATGGGATTTAACGAGCTAAATTAAAGGCCCGTTAACGTTTTAAAATCCTTGAGCGTTGAGACAAGTTGGGCTTATCCCTAGACTCATTTTTAATGTTATAAAATCATATCAAAATAGCTTTTTGGTCCAGCTTATACGGAGCTTATTTTCAGCTTATTGGGCTTTTCAGTCCATTAAGCTTTATAAATAGTTTTTGAAAAATGAATTTTTGTGGTTTACTTTGGCCAATTTAAAGGGTCTAAACGAGTTTATTATTAAAAAGTATAAACACGAAACTTGTAGCTTGTAGCAAGGAGAAACAGGTTGTGTAAAAATATTGGGTGGTTATTAAGTCGGATTAAGTTTTAAAGGGTCAGTTTGGTTGCGATCTGAAACTATTTTCTGGGTAAAAAGACTTAGAAAATTTCTAAGTGTTTTTGGTATATACGAGTTTTGCAATTTACTTTGGTCGATTTAGAGTGTCAAGACGTGGTTATTTTTACATGTTATTTATATGAAAGTTGTAGCTAGCCATGGTTTCTATTAGATGGTGTAAAAATATGACATGCTTGTTACGCTAAATTGTGAGATAAAAGACGGTTTTATAAGTGACTTGGACATATTTTTACTTGGTAAAAGACTTGGTTTATTTTCTAAGTTTTACAACATTTTTATATATTTGATATATGGTCAAAATAAGTTTGTATGAAGCATGTAACGTAAAAATAAACGTGAAACAAGTGTGCTATGTGGCTCCTAGGCCTTCCAAGATGGAGGCTAGTCACGCTCGTGGTGCTATATGTTTGTACGTACATATGTATATATATATATGAAACTAAACACTTTCGATAAAAAATAATATATAATGCATGGACATATAATAATGTATGGAATGAATTCAAGAGAGGTTGATGACGACTTACTACATCTCTAAGGTGGGTAGGGAGTCGAGGAGATGAATGAAAACACACGGGGAAAACACAACTCGCCATAATCATGTATATATATATATATATATATATATATATATATATATATATATATATATATATATATATATATACACTATATTTCGAATAAGCTTCCAACGGAAAGGATGATAACTTCTGGTCATCTTGAGGTGTCTAAATGAATGAAGAGAGACTAAGAAAATATGGAAAGGAGTTGTGTGGGGGAGGTGGTGATGAAGAAAGGAGTTATACGTTTTATATATATATCATACGATTACCATTTTGAGTTTCCAAACATTATCACATGTTCTAACTATTGAGAGTCAGACATGTTGGGATATTATATTGAGATTTTTACTGAGATCATGACTTTAAGAGTGAAGGAAGACAATTTAGAATTGGGTTTCAATATATATGTCGACTACATATATACATGTTCACGAATTTGGTTTTTGGCATAGAACTTGGTTACAAGCTGATGAAACATGTTTACTAATATGAAAACATGATGGAATAATTATTAGGATCGATTAGAAACAATCCGGGTTTAAAACGGTTGAGTTTTGAATTTATTATATATCGATTGGGTTGGATTTTGGCCAAACACTTTGCCTCTATTAAACGTATCAAACGTTTGTCTTAGAAGCTAAAATTTGGCATCCTATTTCTTTGGCGGGTAGACAATTCGGAAGTACAAAAATATGGATACGTTGTGTTTAGAAATCGAAAAATACAAAGGCTTTTTGGAGATGATCTGCTCGATTTGGAAACTGAAATAAAAAGGGAATTGGGCCATTTGACGTGGGCTAATGAACAGTGACGAGAAGGGTGTTTGGGCTGGAAATTATTAAGGTCCATTTGGTTATATTTTAGTGATTAGGAAATATAAATTAGTATTAGTGTATTATTAATATTTTGTTAATTTTGTCGAGAACTTGTTTTGTCGTTTGACGAATTTGGCAATAACGTAATCGTGACCATTTTAATATACAAAGAAAATTTTAAATTTCCCCGTAAAAATGGTGATTACAATAATGACAGAGATTATTTATTTAATTAACCGAAGTTAATTATACGAATTTTTGTGAGGTTTTATAACGAGCATGTATGTAAAGCAACATTTAAATGGTTAAATGATACTTTTTAGCGTGATGAGTTTATGTAAGTAGTTTCTTTCGAATGCTCTTTGAGAAATATTTGAATGAATTTATCGTGTGCAATTGAATTATTATTGGAAAGAAGAAGGTCCGCGCAGCGCAAAGTGTTTTCTTTTTCTATATGTAGAATCATTAGTGAAAAAACCAATATTTACGCCAATTAAATGAGTTCCATAATAGCAAAATACGACATATTAAAAATATCACATTGAGTAATGAATATAAAGGAAAAAATACATAATTGTGACTTAAATCCGTTTGTAAATTATAATATAAAATAAAAAAGTTAAGTTTTAAACATAAGCAAAAGTTCAAACTTTTACCGGAAAACAAAACCGGTGCATTTAATGTGAAGTATACACAACATCGAGATGGAAGTGCGAGGCTTGCCGGAATTTATCATATGATATTTAGTAATTAGTATACAATTAAAAATCGGTTATGTATTGAGATGAAGTTGAAAAGGTTGCAAGAATAATTGATGAGTTAACCTAATTCAATATATATAGATATATGTATTATGTTAATGCATTTTCATATACAAGTAATTTATGTGTGTTTTCAATTGATGTAGCTCACATGTGTGAATTGATTAAAGAAAATGTGCACGAGCATGTATGTAAAGCAACATTTAAATGGTTAAATGATACTTTTTAGTATGGTTAGTTTATGTAAGCATGCAACTTGAATAATAAATATAAAAGAAAAAGTATATAATTTTTGCTCAAACCCATTTGTAAATTAAAAAAAAAAAAATTAAGTTTAAGACATAATAGTGGAGTTCAAAGGTTTTAGGAATTATTAATTGTGTGTTAATTAATATTCATTAGTTAGCTATTTAGAATTGAGTTTATTGATAAAATTTATTACGGAGTAATATTAGTTAGACTTCAATGTTAATTTTCAATGAAATTAGTTGTACAATAAAATGAGATGAAGCTAAAAAGGTTTGTAACGATTTTTATACAGTTTATGTGGCATTATTATATATACATTATTACACAAACTTTAACTTACAAACTTAATAAAGAAAATATTTAACACACATTAAACTATGACCAATTAGATAGACCACGTGTGCTTCATATTACCATGCAAAAACCATCTAATAATCAAGTATTGTAAGGTTAAGTAATAGACCAAAAGAAACAAAACCATTTTTTTATCATGCAAATAAGTAATAGGCCAAAAGAAACAAAGACATCACAACTTAATAACCAAAAGCCCATATATAGAATACAACACCACAAAACCAAAACAACATCAAACACTTTTAAATTTTTATACAAAAAAGTTAAAATATTTCATACAACATACTAAACAATAATTAAGTATACACTCGCCAATATACAGAAAGAATACACGATTAACAATTAGATTCTCAGCCCGTGCATAACACGAGTTCTACCTGCCTCGTCTTCAATAATCTAGCTATCCAATTGGAACCCGTATTAATATTTACCCGTATTAATGTTTCCTTATTATATCATATAGTTTCCTTATTTTGATAAGTTCAGAATTATAATTAAGGCTTGGAGCTCAAGTTACACACTTTCTATAAATACCACAATAACAAAACAGAGTTTATCAACAACCCCTGGCCTCCTTAAAGTCGATCATCCCTTGATCTTCACGTAATCGAATCGTCATGGAGACGTTAGAACAGCTATGCGCAAATCTAGAAATCAAAACTGGTGATGACGAAGATCGAATAAGTTTGTTACCAGATTGTGTAATTCTCGAAATCCTGTCTCGTTTACCAACCACAAAAGACGCCATTCGAACATCTTGTCTCTCCAAACGATGGAGATCTCTCTGGATCTTACTTCCTAACCTCGTATTAATAAACAATAATAATACCAACGACGATGAACCTCGCCGCTATTTCTTTTCATGCCTAGATAAAACCATAACTCAATTAAGAATTGAAACCAAAAAACCCTAACCGACCCTCCCCTTTGGCGATTTTCTTAACCCCCCAAATCCCAAATCGTTTCTTCTCAAGTCTGCCGATCCTGTTGATTCTTTGTTTCAATTCGTTTTAGTTATGATCTAACATTCTTTGTTAGTTGTTTCTGATTGGATTGGAAGCTTTGATTCATAAGGATCTTGTGGATTTTTGATATACGGTTCTTAGGGTTTCATAATCGTCTTCAGCCGACATAAGGGATCTGATCGCATCTCCTCTTCTTTATTCCTAAGTCGGTTTGCTTCATATTTAATCTCCATTGTTTCTATTGTTTATCAGTCGATTGATTATATGGATATTGGTTAGTGTTTGTGCGTTCTTCTCTAAACCCTAAGCGATTAGGGTTTTTATTTTTCTTCTTGATTGCATGCGTGCTGTTTGAATTGGATTAGTGGTCGTGGGTAATGAGGGAGATGATTAATAAGGGATTCTTGAATTCTAAGGTTGCTGCTAAGCCTAGTGGGAATGATAACGTTTATGTTGAGGGTGTTGTTTTGTCATCTGGGATGATTGAGAAGAACTTGGGTGGGAATAGACATGACCAGGTGGAGCCGGTTTCACTTGGTAATATTCAAAAGGCCACTACTAGTTTTGGTGAGTTGAGTTCACCCTCAATGATGAGCCCTAGTAGTGTTAGTTTGAATGTTGATGAGTCACCTGATTGTTCTATGGATAATATTCTGAAAGTGGAGCCGATTCCAATTACGAAAGATACATCACATGGTGACGACTTGGATCCGGATACTAGTGCTGAAACTGTGAAGCACTTGTTATCTAATGCGCATAATAATTTTGATGAAGCCATGAATAATATTCAATCTGAGATTGTTGCTAATATGGCTTCCTCTTCTGATTTGCACAGTTCGAGTGGTATTGGGCAAACTTCTAATGCGAAAGCTTCTGGTCCTGATGCTTCTAAGGATGCTATTACTAGTGGTACTGGAGTGAAGTCGGTTTCTTATGCGGGTGCTACTTCTAATGAACCTCTGAAACACGTGTCTAATTTTCGGAGGTTGGAATGTACCAAAAAGAAGGATGATGTTGACCTTTCAGTTCCATTGAAAGTAGTGGAAGAGGTAAACATGAGGTTTGAGAATACTCTTTATGGTTATTTCCTTGGCCAACGCCTTGCTTTTCCTGTTGTTGATTACTATGTCCGCAATGCATGGGCTAAGTTTGGTGTGCAAAAGGTTATGATGAATGCAAAGGGGTTCTTCTTCTTTAAGTTCAATTCGAAAAAAGGTGTTGATGATGTGCTTGAAAACGGTCCTTGGTTGATCAGAAATGTTCCTATTATTCTTAAACCATGGACTTTGAACACTAACCTACTTAAAGAGGATTTGACTAACATCCCTGTTTGGGTTAAATTCCATGATGTCCCCCTTGCAATGTTTTCTGATGATGGCCTCAGTCTTCTAGCCACTCTGATTGGTACGCCCAAAAGGTTAGATGCTTTTACAAGCAATATGTGCAAGGAATCGTGGGGCCGTAGTAGTTTTGCTAGATGCATGATAGAAGTGAAGTCGGATGAGGTGCTGCGGGATAGCCTCACTGTTGAGATACCGTTACTTGATGGTTCGGGTTCGACTATTGAGAAGATAAGGGTTGAATACGAGTGGCAACCACCTCGTTGTGACAAGTGTAAGATATTTGGTCATACTCTGACTGACTGCCCTAAGGTTGTTATACCTCCTGTTCAGCCTACTAAGCCTGTTAATGATAGTTTCAAGACTGTCAATAACAGGAAGAAAGGAAAACAAGGTGGTTCTACAATTCCGGGTAAAGGAGGGTTTACTAAACCTGTTGTGTGTAAGCAGTTTCAGTATAAACCCAAACAGACTCCTCCTGAACCCAAGAATGTTGGTGGCAATAAGAAGAAGACTCCTGATGTGGCTAGTTCTAGTGGTACAACGATCTCTACATCTAACCAGTTTGATGCTCTTAATATGGATGATACGGATACGTTTGGTATTCCTACTGATGACACCAACATGGAGGTGGATACTGGCTATACAATGGAAGTTAATGAGGATGCGTCGGTTAAGACTGGTACTACATCACAAGAACCCCTTGTGAGTGATTTAATGGGAACTAAGGAAGGTGGTTCTACTCCTATAGTTGAGAAAATTAGTAAGCTTGAAAAGCTACTTATCGATGGGAAAGCTACCCTTTTGGATGATAAAGGTGTTCCTATTCCGTCTGCATCTGCCAATAAGAGGGCTAACCCATTCTCTAAGGTGGGTGATATTGTGGTTACTGATAGTGATGAGGAGGAGGTTCTTAACACGTTCGATGAATCAGCAAATCTTTTTGGTGGAGGTCATGAGCGTGAAGATGAGTTGGATGACTATGATGATTACTCGAAGCAAATTTATGATCTTCCAGGGGAATTGGATGCTCTTAACGCCATTTATGGCTTTAATCTCCAAGGTCGTAGGAAGTAGGTTATATTTTTGTCCGAGTCTTTAAATGGTTTGTTTTCTTGTCTAGAAAATAGGAAGAATCTTGTTATGTAAGCCTTTCGCCTATGTAACGGGCTGAGATATGAGAATCACTCATATCCGTTGTACTTAAATGTTTTTTGGAGTAATATATTTACCGGGTCGTTGACCTTTTACCCAAACCATAACTCAGTGTCGCCCATACCTCAAGCTCAACAAATTCCAACTGCATTCCGTTTAAGAGCCTAAATATGAATCGCAAGTCAATAAATGGATCCGTTATGCTATTAATTGCAATGTCCAAGACCTTGATCTACACTTATGGGGTTATTATGCATTTAGTAAGATTGTTTTAGATGATTTGCTTTTCAACAATTCAATTTTCACTCATCTTAAACTCTCATGCTCCTTTGCTAATCCAACTGGCACGTTTAGCTGGAAAAACCTCAAGTCTTTGTATATTTCAATGACGGATTTACATGAAGATTTGATCCAAAATTTAATTTCCGGAAGTCCTCTTCTCGAAACATTCACGTTGCACGATTGCTATGGTTTTAAGCGCCTTGATATTACCTCAAAGAGTGTTAAGAAGTTTGTCATCTTTGGAGACGAGCATCTTAATGACCGATATGGATATGCATGTTTAAAGGCTCATAATATTTTGTCATTAAAAATCCAAGGAAGTGTGATGTTACAGGAGATTTGGCTGGATGATTTGTCTTCCTTAGACGAAGCTCACTTAGACTATGCCGAAGATGATGGTGGGATTTTGAGTTTAGATTATGAAGAAGATATTCTTGAATCACATATTCTTCTACTTCGCCATGTCAAGGAGCTTAAACTTGGGGTGATGTGTTCAGAGGTAACATGTCGATCCTTTTTGGAAAATTTTGTCTTTTTAAAAGTTATTTGTTAATAGTCTTTTTTTACAAAACTATCATCACAAGCATTTTTATTTCAAGGGTTGTGATTGCAATTTACTCATTATTAATTTTTGTGTGTAGGTTCTCTCCCGCATGGAAGCTAAAGGTTTCATCGCTCCATCGAACATCAAACACGTTGTTAATTATGAATCTGAAGATGACGAGGATAATATTGATCAGCAGATGGAACTGTATGTTGGAAAATTGGTTGGCAAAAGTGACTTTTGACCAACTTTGGACACAATTATTTATATGTATGTGTCATATATATAAGTAATAGTTTGTAGGTTTGCGTTCTCCTCGAAGAGAGCTCCACAATAAGCCTTTATGTGTCCAAAATAGAGTTGATGTGAATGAGATATCGGGTCTTAAAGTTAGTCATTCGGTACCATGACTAAAGTGGAAAAATAGTTTATTTTCTATCCCACATCGGTAGCAGGAGTAAACTAGGGTGGAGTCTATTGTGTATAAATAGACGCCCTAATTCCATAGGTTTTCACACATCAAATCAATTAGCATTATTGATTTCCAACATAAGGAATACGCATCTCTTAAGATGAAATTCCAGGCAGTTTAGTTAAGTCCGACAGTACAACATACTGTTTTGGCTGTTGTACCATGGGAAACAGACGGCGAATCTGTTTTAAGGGAAGCGTGTCTAACACGTGCCTCGGCTTTTTAGTGTTACGTTGCTGATCTCCATTGGTGATCTATTAAGTCTTTTTTATCAGTTTATTGTTTTATTTAATTATCGTTTATCTACTTACATTCTGCATGTATTTAAGTTTCTGTTATTTATATTTTATTAATTTATATATTGTAATTTAGAATTTATTAATAAAAGTGTAGCCGTTTCCCTACAGTCTTAAAACAGATTCGGTGTAACAGAATTAAAACACTTTTATTAAAATCGGATTATTTTAATTAACAGAGTTGGAATAACAGATAGATAAACGATTTTAAAACAGTTTATTGAATCAGTTTATATTGAAACCATGATGAGTTTCTTTTCAAGCTGATTTTTTTTGTTTGTTTGTTACGTATGTTATTGTTTGAATCTTGATTTATTGAAACCAAGATTGTGTTTCTTTGAATCGAATTTGGTAAAAGTTTATATAAACCATGTCGAGTTTATTAGATACCATATTGTTTTAACAATTGTTGTGTTTTAATATTCGCAAGTCAAATTGGTGCGCCGATTACTAACATGGTTGTAAATCATGATGAAATCATATTCATTGAAACCAAGTGGAGTTTCTTTGAAAGAAATCTCATAAAATACAAGTTGTTATTTTATTTGATTACTAGAACATGCTTATTGAAACCAAGATGAGTTTGTTTGAAACAAAATCTGATAATATACAAGCTGTTATCATATTTTGGTGGAAAAGTTTCTTTGACTTATTTAGCTTATTTAAACCAGGTTGAGTTTAATTATAAACTAAATATAGTTCTTGAAACTTTATGCATTTAAAAGTAGATCTATAGAAACCATGTTGAGTTTCTTTGGAATGGTAAATCTATTTTGAAACCTTGTCGAGTTTCATTGTAAAATTAGACCATGTGATACAGATCTATTAAAGATATTCTTAAAGAAGATTGATAAAATCATATTACAAATTTGTTTTTGTTTAAAAACATTATGTAATATGAGATCTTGTTTAATTGTTTTAATTGAAAGACTTCTTTAAAAGCGGTTTTGTATAATGGATCTTACAAAACAATAGTGTTTTAAACAAAATTTGATGTAATCTATTTTGTTAAGAAATACTTTGTGATATTGCAAGTTGTTAATTATTCCAATTTTAGTTTTTTTTACTAATAACGGAATCTTGTATTATCAAAATATTTGGTATGTCACGAGTGACACCTAAAGGATCTGCTCCCGAACTTAGTGAAAGGGAGACCGATACTCAAGTTATATGTACGGTAGATGCTATAAAGCATTCAGATTTATGTGCCATAACTATGGGTTAAATGGCCTGTATTACATGAAAATTATTGCCAAGGCGGGATCCAATCTTAGATAATGGTGGATTAACACTTGGCATCATGTCATGAGTATGATAATAAGAGTTTGGTTAACTCTTTCAAAGCAACAGAAAATGGAGAGATGCAATTTATGGGCAACTCTACAACTGCTAATAGCAAGGGAAAAGAAATGTGATGTTGAAATTCACATGAAGAAAAGAGCTTAAGTGAACCAACATGTTGTATGTGCCAGAGATTCGTAGGAATCTTGTGTCTGGATGGTTGCTTAATAAATTTGGCTTAATTTTTTATTTGAATAAAATAAAATTGAGTTGACATTGAACAAATTTTGTTTGGTACGGGTTATGCCCTTCCTTTAAATGTTTAAGCTGAATCTATTTTTTTTAATTGTAGTTTTAATTAAATGAGTACGAATTCAGCTTATTTGATTCTTTAAATGTATAGCATGGCCAACTCGGACATGCTAATTTTAACTCAATACATTATTTACTTAAATAAACAAACATGGATTACAAAAGTGAAAATTGTGTTGAAGCCAAATTGACAAGATTGTCTTTTCACTCGGTTGAACGGAAATTAACCGAACCCTTGATTCACATAGTTATACGTGATTTGGAATCGATACCTACTAAGGTAGCAATTAGGTACTTCATCGAAATTTTAGATGGTAGTACAAAATATTGCTACTTATACTTACTTGAGAGTAAGGATATAGACAAGATTGATCTATATAAATAAGTCGAGAATCAACTTATTATCGAACACAAGGCGGTTCAAAGTGATATTGGAGGTGAATACGTGTCTCCATTTCCAAATGTATGTACTAAACATTGGAATAAGATACATCTTTATTGCTCCTTATACGCCTCAACAGAATTGTTGAATGAAAAGAACCGTGCCATAAAAGATATGGTTATGCCATGTTATTAAAGTCCTCATTTAAGCCATGGCATGTGGGGAAAAGCGATTCTATCGGCTACTTATCTTTTAGATAAGATCCCTTGTAAGGAAAAATGATAGTTCTATGAACTATGGATGGTATGAAAACCATCCTATAAGTACTTACGAATGTGGGGGGTGTCTATCTGTACTGACGCCTAAGATTCAAAATATTGGATCTAAAACTGTGGATTGCATAATTTTGGATATGCCCATTACAGTAGTGCCTATCATTTATTTGTATGCGATTCAGAAAATCTGAATATGTACAAATATACGATAATGGAATCAAGGAAAACTTTCATTGTTTGAAATCGTGTTTCCTTATTTATCCGAGGAAAATGGATGTTCATCTAGACTAGATGATACAGTTGTCCAGGATGAGAGGCAACTAAATGATGATGTCCTTCATGATGAGAGACATCAAGATGATAAGGTTGTTCTAATAAGAGACAACAAGAGATTGATTATGATTTCCTTGATGTGAGACAAGATCAACCTGGAAGAATAAGGTTAACTAAAAAGAAGCAAACGGGCAAGAAACGAGAAATCGTTTGGACCTAGTTTTGTTTCTTTCATGAACCTACTTCTTACAAAGAAATGGTAACTTCCTCAGGATGGCCTCAATGGAAAGAAGCCATCAAATGTGAAATAGATTCTATTTTACAAACATGATACATTATAGCTCATGGTTTTACCTCCGGGTGGTAAACCACTAGGCTACAAATGGTTTATACCTAACAACCACAAAGGTTGTCGATGGAACCATTTATATGTAAAAAAGCAAGATTGGTAATCAAAGGGTTTAGACAACGAGAAGGTCTAGCTTACTTTGATACATATTCGTCAGTTACACGAATAACCTCTATTAGGAGGGTACTTGCTATTGCTGCTTTAAGAAATCTGGAAGTTTACCAAAATGTATGAGAGAATGGCATTTCTAAACAGGGATTTAGAAGAAGAAATCTACATGAACCAACCTGAGGGTTTCATGGCTCCTAGACAAGAGAGCAAAGTTTGTAGGCTTGTTAAGTCATTATATGGCTTAGAAAAAGCTCCCAAACAATCACATCCAAATTTTCTACCACGTCATGTCAGAACGTGGATTCGAAATTAATGGATGTATGTGAAAAAAAAAAATCACTGGTATATATGTAATCGTGTGTTTATACATAGATGGTATACTTATCACTCGAAGTGATAACAAGATGAACAAATCCACTAATGAAATGTTGGAGTCAAGATTTGACATGAACTACATTGGTTGTTCGATATGGTTCTTGAAACTAAGATCATATGAAACCAGATGAATTTGTTTTGAAGTTAAAAACACTATAAGGACAATATTCTTGAGAGGTTCAATGTGGGGGATTCCGGCCTAGCTAGAACTCCAACGACATCTTTTTTAATCTATTTAAAATAGAGGTAGAGGTGTTGCCCATTTTGAATACTCAAAGAATATTGGGCGTCATATTTGTCTAATAACTTGTGTGAGACCTAATCATAAATCTATAAATTATGATCAGGTTTAGTAAATGTACCAGTAATTTAAGTGATGACCACTTGAGTAGTATTACACGAGTACTATGAAACTTATGATATTGCATTTTTGGAAGATATCCAACTTCTATCTAATGATAGAGTAATGCAAATATGGATTCTTACATAAAAGAATCTAGATCCACTAGAGCAGATGTATGGACTCTAAGTGGGAAGCTATGTCTTGGAAATCTTGACAGTATTTCAAACAGACTTTTATAGCTAAATCTTTGATGGAATTTAAATTTATCATTTGAGATAAATTTATAGAATATACGGGATATCTACGTTAATTCATAGAGGACATGCCAAGATGGCGTAAACCGGTAACGACCATCTATATGAAGTGTGATAGTCAATTGGAAATTGACAGAGCTCATATCACAATATAAAACGGTAAGTTGAGACATATCCATCATAGAAATTGATTGGTGCGACAACTACTCTCAACTAGAGTTATCACGATTGATTACGTAAAGTCAATGGAGAATATCGCGGATCCGCTTATGAAAGGCTTAAGCAGAGAGTTTGTTAGTAAGTCGTATAAAGGAATGGGACTAAAGCCCTTGAAGGAACGAGTTTCTATGAAGGAAAACCTAACCCAGTTGACTGGAGATCCCAAGATCTGGGTTCAATAGGACAACCTAATCATAGAAATGTGGGGGAAGTCACGTCAATTTGGGGGAGTTACTAAATGTTGTAACTTCCTAGTCCATTCCTATAACTAATGTGACTTGTTGAGAGGTTAAACATATGGCTTTAATGATTCAAGATGAAATTACAAAGCATAATGATTCAAGATGAAATCACAAAACATATGTTTTTAATGATTCAAGATGAAATCACCTATGTGAGTGAGAAGTGGGGTCGCTTCGAAAGGGAATTGTGGGGGCGCAATTCCTAAGAGCTCTTACAGAACCAGGCTAGTGTTCATGACCATAACGAACACGACTATGAGGACTTAACAATGTTAGGGAGAGTCTTGTGTGAGTGTGTATTGTCGTCTACGTAAACAGATGTTGAGTTCAAGGACATCGCGTCTACTCAGATCTAGGAGACTAAGTGCATCTCACAAGGGAAGGTTCAAAGGGTCACACCTACCTATCCTTTGCAAGATTCAACTATTGGAATTTCATTGTAATTTTTGTATTACGACCGATCTCCATTCATGTGGGGGATTGTTGGAAAATTGGTTGGCAAAAGTGACTTTTGACCAACTTTGGACACAATTATTTATATGTATGTGTCATATATATAAGTAATAGTTTGTAAGTTTGCGTTCTCCTGGAAGAGAGCTCCGCAATAAGCCTTTATGTGTCCAAAATAGAGTTGATGTGAATGAGATATCGGGTCTCAAAGTTAGTCATTCGATATCATGACTAAAGTGGAAAAATAGTTTATTTTCTATCCCACATCGGTAGGAGGAGTAAACTAGGGTGGAGTCTATTGTGTATAAATAGACGCCCTAATTCCATAGGTTTTCACACATCAAATCAATTAGCATTATTGATTTCCAACATAAGGAATACGCATCTCTTAAGATGAAATTCCAGGCAGTTTAGTTAAGTCCGATAGTACAACATACTGTTTTGGCTGTTGTACCCTGGGAAACAGACGGCGAATCTGTTTTAAGGGAAGCGTGTCTAACACGTGCCTCGGCTTTTTAGTGTTACGTTGCTAATCTCCATTGGTGATCTAGTAAGTCTTTTTTATCAGTTTATTGTTTTATTTAATTATCGTTTATCTACTTACATTCTGCATGTATTTAAGTTTCTGTTATTTATATATTGTTAATTTATTTATTGTAATTTAGAATTTATTAATAAAAGTGTAGCCGTTTCCCTACACTTTAGACTCATATATGTCGGATTGGGCTTGAAACTAGTTATATATGAAGATAATAGGGATTGTGTGTGTGTTTTAGTTTGAGCCAAAAATAAAAGAGGTATGAGTCACATGATGCCTTTGTTAAATTGTTAATGCCATACTACATTACTACGTATAAGGCATTACTATTTTATGTGAACTTCCATATCTCTGTTAATAATTAAAAGTCTCAAGTACTAATTACAAAGCTAATATCAATGAACTTTTACATAAATGTTGCGGTAGTAACTTTATTTGGTCATGGAAAATTTGGGGTACTTGAAACATATCTGTGTGTGCCTAGCAGTACTTGTATTATTTGAGATAAATCAGCTCGTTAAAATTGTGCTATTTAAGCCTAAGAAATAATTTCAGCATTCAAAGTAATTTGTGAGATAGGTGATATATGTTGTAAAAAATTGTTGTTAAAAAATAGATAAATAAATCTATGTGCAAATATATATCTAGTTTGGACTATTAACAACTACTACGTATTTCTTAACAAATTACGTTTAATGATGTAAAATCTTATACTTTTTGGCAAACGAACTTCTTTTCAACGCGTAAAGTGTCACTAGGAGTCCAGGACATTGAATAAACCCAATGTAATGTAGATAGTTAACAAATTGTCCTGTTCAAACGTAAACAATTTGTGGTCTTAAGTCATATTATACAATCAGCATATTATCAGTTAATTTGTTTATCATGTCCATAATAAAGTAGGAGCATACTTTTTTTCTAGATGCACTGTTTGGTAAGGCTAGTATGTGACTACGACAACATGATAATAAGAACAAGGTTTTATATTCAGGGTATAGTATAATGCCACTCGGTACAATTTTGCGGCCATATCCTGCCACTACTACACAAAAAGTGTTTTGGAACGCCCTTTTGATACGGTTAAAAGAAGAAACCGTAAAAATAATAATAATAAATAAATAAATAAATAAAACCGTACCAAAAAACCTTTATTTAGCATTTATTTATTTATTAATTTTTTTTGCATAAACCGCACCAAATAAAAGTTATTTGTACCAAATAACTTTTTTTTTTCTTTTCGACACGGTTTTTAAATAATCGTACCAAAAAAAGGTAAATTTATTGCTAATTTCATAATTTTTGGAGGGAAAATCCCCGCTCTATTTACCAATAAGTTTTCAATATTAGATTAGATATCCAAATGTTTACTTGTGAAGTTCCAAATATCAATTATGTAGGAATTGATGCTTCAACAAACTCTTGAGATATGATACCCGACTTCCCTGCTAATTGTACCCCGCAACACTTGGAAATTTGTTCCTCCAAGAACCATTGCATCTTCCTCGTCACTGTAGTAGAATTTTTTTAATGCTTCTGTTAGGATTAGGGAAGGATAATCATGGGGCATAATCAGAGGCATAGCAGAAGAAGTGAGCAAATCAAAACAGGTGCAAAGTTCAGAACATCAGACATTGAATTTTCAAGGAGCAAAAGCTGGTATTTGTATTTCTTATAAAAAAAACTCCAAGTACATAAGTTCTGTATCAATCCTATATATAGCTAAACAACCGACATACAAAAACAACCGACCTTAAAAGAAGTTTCCTGATACATCTTAAGCTACTAACAAAATGACCAAAATTTAAATACCCTTACTACTTATATTACCAAAATGCCCTTAGGAGGTGAAGTCACAATATCTAACAATCTCCACCTTGAGTTCAACTCCTAAGTAACACCATATCTCCAATTTTGAGCAAATCCAAAACAGTGGTGAAACTTGCTCAAAGGAACTGATGGTTGTAATGAAGCTTTTCAACTTACAACCAAATTTCCAATGGTGAAAACATAAGGATCTTCTGACATCAAGATCTGCAACATAATCCAAAACTGAGTAGCAGGCAACCTAATATTCACGTTCACCACCGTAAATGAGGCCAACATCATAGGTCATAAGTTAAACTCCTCCACCTTCTTCAATTCAAATTCAAAGTTCCAGAAGCTAGAGATACTAGCCAATTTCAAATCAAACAATTGATTCTCTAAAGCTATCCGAAATAAAAATCGATCAAAAGCAAATGCCGATAACTTCAAAACGAACAATCAAATGTTAGCCAACAAATCAAATTTTGTTAACCAAATAAAACGAATTGGCTCGAATGATCTTCACCAGTGACAATCAAATTTAGGCAACAAACTTCAAAAGCCTAACAAACGAAGATCCGAATTTCCAAAATGACAATTTCTAAACGACCGAACAAACTTCAAACGACCTAATTCTTACCAAGTCTTCAAACATGAAAATCGATCTTCAAATTTTAAATACCAAATTCAAATTCTAACGACCCACTTATTGATAAGTATTATGGTCCAACTTCAAACTTATTATCCGTATCAAACAAACTCAAGCTATTATATAACTTGACGAATGAGCCCTAATAATTCAAATGCTCCAGATATGATATAAATAATAATACCAATGACCCACTTATCTAATAAGAATTACGGTCCAAATTCGAATACCATATACAAATACCTAAATAACCTAAGTGTAGGTTACTTTCGAAACAAACGGTCGCTCAAAAAACCAAGCAAATCGATGCCAAATCTGTTCCAAAGGAAGTTTGTATATAAAAAGACTAATCCAAAATTCACCCACTACCAAACGAAAATCAAAGAAATAACAAATATTGGCACGATTCCAAAAACCCATTTTCTGATTCAAAGCCCACTTAGTCAAAGCCCCCATATTCAAACCCAATAACTAATCGATCCTAAAATACAAAGATTAGACAATCTTTACACAAACTGATTGATTCAACACAAATTCTGACTATCCCTAATCCTAGTCAACAAACACCTTCAATCTATCAAACAAACAAAAGCAACAAACTATTGAACAAAGGGAAAAATCCCAACTCACAAACATGATATCCAGCAAGATTGATCGACAGCAACCACCAAACACAAAACAAAAAATCAGACCTGATGTTTCTTCAAATTGAACGAATCAGCAGGCAATAAACAGAAATAAATCCAAAATATATCAAGATACTGAATCTTAAAATCAACAAGAAAAGCTGATGTCGATTAGAAACTCAAAACAGTTACTGCTTGGTTCAATCGATCGAGTGGCTCTGATACCAATTTGCTAGGATTAGGGAAGGATAATCATGGGGCATAATCAGAGGCATAGCAACAGAAGTGAGCAAATCAAAACAGTTGCAAAGTTCAGAACATCAGACATTAAATTTTGTGGGAGCAAAAGCTGGTATTTGTATTTCTTATCAAAAACTCTAAGTACATAAGTTCTGTATCAATCCAATATATAGCTAAACAACCGACATACAAAAACAACCGACCTTAAAAGAAGTTTCCTGATACATCTTAAGCTACTAACAAAACGACCAAAATACCCTTACTACTAATATTACCAAAATGCCCTTAGGAAGTGAAGTCACAATATCTAACAGATTCCCTGTCTCAAACTTATTGTCAGGAGACACAAATCACACAGTTTAATAAAAATGATACCACTACAATTTTCAACCACTCAAATACAATATTCCCTCACTAATTTCCTTTTTATTACTTAAAATAGAAAGTTGAAAATTAATTTGAGACAATCCAAAAAGAAAATATGCACCATTATTTTGAGACGGAAGGAGTACTAATTAGCTCGATGAATACACACATGACACATCTGAAATGCAATAGTTGTCATCATTCATTTCTTATTATAAATCATTTTCTGTATCAAACGTAAATCACATGCAATTCAAAGTTTCTTT
>JARVZY010007920.1:5000-21232 GCA_030686995.1 Artemisia argyi | reverse complement strand
AATAAACTGAACAAACTCGACAAAATGGAAGAAGAAGAAGAATTTGATAATAATAGCCGATTGATTATATGTACGGGGATCAGGAAAATTTGACGTTTAAAATACTTGAAAAAAATAAAAAAAGATGAAGAAAAATACTTTTTTTTGTTTGAAAAACCTCTTTTGACTTTTTTTTTCGATTATAACCGATGGAATCGTCCATTACGATACATCAGAAAGAGAAATAAAAAAATTGAAAGGCTCCGTAAGAAAAGAAGCCTCACAATATTTTTTTTATACATGCCAAAGTGATGGAAAACAAAGAATATCTTTTACATATCCTCCGAGTTTGTCAACTTTTGGGGAAATGCTAGCAAAAAGGATATCCTTATCTACATTAGAAAAACTGTCCGCTGATGAACTATATAGCGAGTGGCTTTATACCAATAAAGAGAAAAATAAGAACTTAAATAATGAATTTATAAACAGAATAGAGGCTTTAGAGACAGTATTTCTTTCTCTAAATATACTTGAAACAAAGACTAGATTGTGTAATGTTGAGAAAAAAAAACAAAAAGAATTCCCTAATTAAAATGTATGATCCCTTTTTAAATGGGATGTATCGTGGAAGAATGAAGAAAATTTTTTCATCTTCAATCAGAAAAGAGAACTCGATAGAAAATTGCACAGAACCTTCTGAAATAAATAAAATTCACGATATCCTTCTTCCTTATCCTACTTTTCCAGAATCTGAACAGAAAATAGAAATATCAGAAAAAAAACAAGTAAAAATTGATTCAAATAATAGGTTAAAGTTTTCATTGAACGCAATTCTAACTAATCCTAAGCGCGAAAAAAAATCTATTGGAATAAACATAAATGAAATAGGTAAAAAACCACCTCGATGGTCATACAAATTAATCAACGAGTTGGAACAAATGTTTAAAAAACGACGAAAAGAACAAGGCATAATGCAAGGGCTGGATCACCAGCTTCGAACAAGAAAATTTAAACGTATAGCTTTTTTAACTCGTTCCAACCGAAGTTTTAAGAAATCTAATTTCAAGACTTATAATCTTTATACAAAATTTAATAGAGATTCGGGTTTTATAAGTTATTTGGAAGAACCAGATTTTCGTCGAGCCGTAATCAAAGGATCTATGCGCATTCAAAGGCGTAAAATGGTTATTTGGGGACCGTCTCAAGGAAATCCCCATTCCCCTCTTTTTTTGGAAAAAATGGAAGATTTTCCTTTTCCTATATCCGACCTAATGAAGCTTTTTTTTTAATATTAGAGATTGGTTGGGTAAAAAGTCAGAATTTGAAATTTTAGATCAACAATTCCAAATAAAAAAAAACAACCAGGAAGACGCAATGGAATTCTGGGAAAACATTCCATATGCACAAAAAACAAGAAGTATTCTGTTACTAGCACAATCAATTTTTAGAAGGTATATTAAATTACCCTTATTGATAATAGCTAAGAATATTGGCCGTATTTTATTACGGCAATCTCCGGAATGGTATGAGGATTTCCAAGATTGGAATAGAGAAATTTATTTAAAGTGCAGCTATAATGGTCTTCAATTCTCCAAAACAGAATTTCCTAAAAATTGGTTAATAGAAGGTTTTCAGATCAAAATCTTATATCCTTTTCATTTGAAACCGTGGCACGGATCTAAGCTACGACTCTCTGATAGAGATCGAAAGCAACAAGATGATTTTGATTCTTGTTTTTTTAACAGTTTTGGGAATGGAAACAGAATATCCTTTTGGTCCTCCTCGAAAAACACCTTCCTTTTTTGAACCCGTTTTTAAAGATATAGACTACAAAGTCGAAATAAGAAATTTTAATTTTAGAGTTCAAAGAGTTTTAAAAAAAATAACAAAGCAACAAGAAAAAGCATTTTTCTTTTTAAAACAAATACTTTTAAAAGGAAAGAAAATTCCATTATTTATACCGAGAGAAATATATGAATCAAGTGAAACTCAAACAGAAAAGGATTCGATAATCAGCACTCAGATAATTCATGAATCATTTAGTCAAAATAAATCTAGAGATTATTCACAGGCAAAAGAAGAGATTAAACATAGAATTGATAGAAGAAACACAATCAGAAATCAAATAGAAATAATGAAAAAAAATAAAAAGACTAATCGAGAATCACCCCCAAAAATTTGGAAAATATTAAAAAGAAAAAATATTGAATTAATATTTCAATTTTGCATTGAAAAAATATACGTAGATATCTTTTTATGTATAATTAATATGCGCAGAATTTCTCTACAACTTTTTATGGAATCAACAAAAAAAATTCTTGAAAAATACATTGACAATAATGAAATAAATAAAGATAAAGAAAGAATTAATAAAAAAAAACAAAATAAAATTGACTTCATTTCGCCTATGACTATAAAAAAGGCTTTTGATAATCTTAGAAATAGTAAGCAGAAGCCACATATTTTTTTTGATTTATCTTACTTGTCACAAAAATATGTATTTTTTAAATTATCACAAACCCAAGTTATTAACTTCAATAAGTTAAGATCTATTCTTCAATATAATGGACCATCTTTTTTTCTTAAGAATGAAATAAAGGATTTTTTTGGAACACAAGGAATATTTGATTCCAAAGTAAGACATAACAAACTTTCAAATTATGAAAAGAATCCATGGAAAAACTGGTTAAGAAGTCATTATCAATATGATTTATCTCAGATTACATGGTCTACATTAGTCCCACAAAAATGGCGAAATCAAATAAATCAATGCCATATGTCTCAAATGTCTCAAAATGATGATTTAAAGAAAAGGTATTCCTATGAAAAAGACCCATTATTGGATTACAAAAAAAAACAAAATTGGAAAGTATATTTATTACCAAATAAAGAGGAGAATTTTCAAAAAAACTATAGATATGATCTTTTCTCATATAAATATATGAATTCTGAAACTAAGAATAAGTCTGATATTTATAGATCATCATTAGAAACAATAAAGAAGCAAGAAAATTCCACCAAAAATAAAGAAACTTTTTTTAACATACTCAATAATATTCCTATCAAGAATTATCTAGAAAAAAGTGATATTATATATATGGAAAAAAATACAGATAGAAAATATTTGGGTTGGAAATTTAATACAAATATTCAGGTTGAACCTAATAAGGACCAAATAACGGAGAATTCTCATAATAATGGTCTTTTTTATCTTCCAATTAAATCAAATTCCGAAATCAATTATAAAAAGGTCTTTTTTGATTGGATGGGGGTGTCTTTTGATTGGATGGGAATGAATGAAAAATTCTTAATCTTAAATCACCTCATATCGAATCCGAAAGTTTTTTTATTTCCAGAGTTTTTAATACTTTATCATAAATATAAAGAGAAACCTTGGTTTATCCCAAGCAACTTACTTCTTTTTAATTTGAATATCAATCCAAATTTTAGTGAAAATCCAAATATCAAAGGAAAACAAGAGGCGAATGAATATTTTTTAAATTTTAGACCATCAAATTCAAAACAATATTTTGAATTAAAGAATCAAAACAATATTGAAGAATATTTTTTAGAATCGATCGAAAAACTAAAAGTATTGCTTAAAGGAGATTTTCCTTTTCAATTAAGATGGACTGGACGTTTGAATCAATTGAATCAAAAAATGATGAATAATATCCAGATATATGGTCTCCTGCTTAGCCTCATAAATGTAAGAAAAATTACTATATCCTATATTCAAAGGAAAGAAATGAATCTGGATATAATGAGAAGGCGTTTAAATCTTACACAATTAACGAAAAAGGGAATATTAATTATGGAACCTACCCGTCTATCTGTAAAAAATGACGGACAGTTTTTTATGTATCAAATCATAGGTATTTCATTGGTTCATAAAAGTAAGCACCAAAGTAATCAAAGATACCGAAACCCCAAAAATGTTGCTAAGAATAATTTTGATGAATCCATTCCAAGACATAAAAGGAAAACTCTAAATAAAGACAAAAATAATTATGATTTGCTTGTTCCTGAAAAAATTTTATCATCTAGACGTCGTAGAGAATTGCGAATTCTAATTTCTTTCAATTTGAATTTAAAGAATCAGAATGGTGCGCATAGAAATAAAACATTTTCCAAGGAGAACAAGATAAAAAATTGGAGTCAATTTTTGGATGAAAGTAAAAATTTCGACCGAAAAAAAAATGAATTAATTAAATTCAAGTTATTTTTTTGGCCTAATTATCGATTAGAAGATTTAGCTTGTATGAATCGCTATTGGTTTGATACCAATAATGGGAGCCGCTTGAGTATGTTAAGGATATATATGTACCCCTGATTTAAATTTTTGAGTTTTCTATATATTATGTTGTTCTATCAATCAGATTTTTCATTTTTGTTTTTCTGTCCGTGATCTGTAAATATCCATGTTATATGCAAACAACCCGATGCTCATATGCGCTGTCTTACATCCCCCTCTAGGATAAGTAAATGGCGTAAAAATTAAAGCTATAAATTAATCAACAGAATCTTCGTACTAAACGATTTGGTATCCTCTTTTTGTATGACTATACAAATGAACTCCAAAAAAGGATTCATTAATGTTCATTGAAAAAAACAGGAATCTATAAAAAATTTTTGATTATTGTGTATACTACATTAAAATTTCTTACATTATTATTACTATTATTACTGATCCAATAAAATAACTATCTGTAAAAAGGGGAGTGTGAAATTCTTTTATGGTAAAAAATTCATTTATTTCAATTATTTTGCAAGAACAAGAAGAAAACAAAGAAAATAGCGGATCCGTTGAATTTCAAGTAGTAAGTTTCACCAACAAGATACGGAGACTTACCTCACATTTGGAATTACACAAAAAAGACTATTTATCTCAGAGAGGTCTGCGGAAAATTCTGGGAAAACGTCAACGGCTGCTGGCTTATTTGTCAAAAAAAAACAGAGCACGTTATAAAGAATTAATAGGACAGTTGGATATTCGAGAGAGAAAAACTCGTTAATTTGAAGAGTTAGTTTGAATTATTCGCTTAAAGTTTGATGAACTTCTTTTCGCTTTCAGCAATTCATGGAAGAATGAATCAGGAAAAACCTATGACTGTACCAGCTACAAGAAAAGACCTCATGATAGTCAATATGGGACCTCACCACCCATCAATGCATGGTGTTCTTCGACTCATTGTTACTCTAGATGGTGAAGATGTTATTGACTGTGAACCAATATTGGGTTATTTACACAGAGGTATGGAAAAAATTGCGGAAAATCGAACAATTATACAATATTTGCCTTATGTAACACGTTGGGATTATTTAGCTACTATGTTCACAGAAGCAATAACTGTAAATGCACCAGAGCAATTAGGGAATATTCAAGTCCCTAAAAGGGCCAGTTATATCAGAGTCATTATGTTGGAGTTAAGTCGTATAGCTTCACATTTGTTATGGCTTGGCCCTTTTATGGCAGATATTGGGGCACAGACTCCTTTCTTCTATATTTTTCGAGAAAGAGAATTGATATATGACCTATTCGAAGCTGCCACCGGTATGCGAATGATGCACAATTTTTTTCGTATTGGAGGAGTCGCTGCTGATTTACCTCATGGCTGGATAGATAAATGTTTGGATTTTTGCGATTACTTTTTAACAGGAATTGCCGAATATCAAAAGCTTATTACACGGAATCCCATTTTTTTAGAACGAGTTGAAGGAGTAGGCATTATTGGTGGAGAGGAAGCAATAAATTGGGGTTTGTCGGGACCTATGCTACGAGCTTCCGGAATACAATGGGATCTTCGTAAAGTTGATCATTATGAGTGTTACGACGAATTTGATTGGGAAGTCCAATGGCAAAAAGAGGGGGATTCATTAGCTCGTTATTTAGTACGAATCAGTGAAATGACGGAATCCATAAAAATTATTCAACAGGCGCTAGAAGGAATTCCGGGAGGGCCCTATGAAAATTTAGAAATACGCCGTTTTGATAGAGCAAAAGATACTGTATGGAATGACTTTGATTATCGATTCATTAGTAAAAAACCTTCTCCGACTTTTGAATTGTCGAAGCAAGAACTTTATGTGAGAGTTGAAGCACCAAAGGGAGAATTGGGAATTTTTCTGATAGGAGATAAGGGTGTTTTTCCTTGGCGATATAAAATTAGACCGCCAGGATTTATTAATTTGCAAATTCTTCCTCAGTTAGTTAAAAGGATGAAATTGGCTGATATTATGACGATACTAGGTAGTATAGATATCATTATGGGAGAAGTTGATCGTTAAAATGATAATGGATACAACAGAAGTACAAGCTATCAATTCTTTTTCTAGATTGGAATCCTTAAAAGAGGTCTATGGGATCATATGGATGCTTATCCCTATTTTTACTCCTGTATTAGGAATCACAATAGGTGTACTAGTAATTGTTTGGTTAGAAAGAGAAATATCTGCAGGTATACAACAACGTATTGGTCCTGAATACGCAGGACCTTTGGGAATTCTTCAAGCTCTAGCAGATGGTACCAAATTACTTTTCAAAGAGAATCTTCTTCCATCTAGAGGAGATACTCGTTTATTCAGTATTGGACCGTCTATAGCAGTAATATCCGTTTTATTAAGTTATTTAGTAATTCCTTTTGGGGATCATCTTGTTTTAGCCGATCTCAGTATCGGTGTTTTTTTATGGATTGCTATTTCAAGTATAGCTCCTGTCGGCCTTCTTATGTCAGGATATGGCTCCAATAATAAATATTCTTTTTTAGGTGGTCTACGAGCTGCTGCTCAATCAATTAGTTATGAAATACCATTAACTCTATGTGTGTTATCAATATCTCTACGTGTGATTCGTTAAGACATAAATTTGACCCTACTTTTTCTTTCTAGGAAGGAAATGTCATGAGTTGAATATATATTTTCGTTTTTTATTCATTATTCGGGGGTTGATGAAGGAAACCAGATAGTTATATGAGTGAAAGAAACGGCTTATAAATTTGCAGTAAAAGATTGAATCTCATTTCCTATGTACAAGAGTTAATAAAAGTAAACATTAAGTATTAGAGACTGTTTACCCCAAGATTGATTGATTAATCATGATGACTTGAAGCGGGTTCAAAAGATCTACTTTATGAGGTTTTTACTATCTATTAGCATATGTATTACCCAAAAGTGGATTGATAAAAATAAGTGGATAGCTAGGAACACTAAGGTACACAAAGGATTCGTAATAGAGATTATGTAAGTGTATTCTGTGTATAAAAAGAATTATAATTGGGGCTTTAAATTGGTAGAAATGATCAAGGAGTACTTCCCACGATTCCGATCCAGAGTATACTTCTATTCACCGATTAAGTAAATAACTATCAAGAACGAAGTAATCCTTTAACTTTGTTTAAGGTCCCCTTTTTTTGAGAAAGGAGAATAGGAACGAAAAAAATCGAAAGACTGAATGCGCTAAAAAAAAAAATATCTTTTTTTCTTTCTCTATATAGAGATAGAATTCTTGTCATGATTCATGAACTAATGCAAGGTCTAATTGGATTTCGTAATTGAAAACGTTAGGTTGAAATATCTATAGATATTGTTACAAGAAAGATTTTATTCAAGGATTAAGTTATTACTCAACAAAGATTAAATTATTAAAAGAGAAGATGAATTCAGAAGCACTTTATTTTATTATAGTATAAATTTATTTTATTATAGTATAAATAAATATAGCAGACAGAATTCCAGTGTCTAATGGGGACCTTACAATAGATTTCATTTTATCTCTATTTATCCTACAAACATATCAAGAAAAATAAATAAGGACGGGTCCTTAGATTTATTTGTGACCTTTGAGGAGCCGTATGAGGTGAAAATCTCATGTACGGTTCTGCAATAGGGGTGGGAACAGTGATGTTATCATCCACTATGATTATCTAACAGTTCAAGTACCGTTGATATAGTGGAAGCGCAGTCAAAATATGGTTTTTGGGGATGGAATTTGTGGCGTCAACCTATAGGATTTCTAGTTTTTCTAATTTCTTCCCTAGCAGAGTGTGAACGATTACCTTTTGATTTACCAGAAGCAGAAGAAGAATTAGTAGCAGGTTATCAAACCGAATATTCCGGTATCAAATTTGGTTTATTTTACGTTGCTTCATATTTAAATCTACTAGTTTCTTCATTATTCGTAACAGTTCTTTACTTGGGGGGTTGGAATCTTTCTATTCCATACATATTTGTTCCCGAGCTTTTTGAAATTACTAAAAGGGGTAGAGTCTTTGGAACAATAATTGGTATCTTTATTACATTAGCTAAAACTTATTTGTTCTTGTTCATTCCTATCGCAACAAGATGGACTTTACCGAGGCTGAGAATGGACCAATTATTAAATCTTGGATGGAAATTTCTTTTACCTATTTCTCTAGGTAATCTATTATTAACAACTTCTTCCCAACTTCTTTCACTGTAAAAATACTTCTATATTCATGACTTGTCCCAAACAAGAGAAAGAAACAAGTATCCTATTTTTTATAGATATTCACGATATGTTCCCTATGGTAACTGAGTTCATGAATTATGGCCAACAAACAGTACGAGCCGCAAGGTATATTGGTCAAGGTTTTATGATTACCTTATCACACGCGAATCGTTTACCTGTAACTATTCAATACCCCTATGAAAAATTGATTACATCCGAGCGTTTCCGCGGCCGAATCCACTTTGAATTTGATAAATGCATTGCTTGTGAAGTATGTGTTCGCGTATGTCCTATAGATCTGCCCGTTGTTGATTGGAAATTGGAAACTGATATTAGAAAGAAACGATTGCTTAATTACAGTATTGATTTTGGAGTATGTATATTTTGTGGTAATTGCGTTGAGTATTGTCCAACAAATTGTTTATCAATGACTGAAGAATATGAACTTTCTACTTATGATCGTCACGAATTGAATTATAATCAAATTGCTTTGGGTCGGTTACCAATGTCAGTAATTGACGATTACACAATTCGAACAATTTTAAATTTGCCTGAAATAAAAACTTAATAACTCATTTTGATCTAAAAGAATGAGGCTTTTTATTTGGTGAATAACTAGAATTTTATTAATATATTCATAATTATATTGATTATATTGATTAGGAGACGAGAATCATGTTTTAATTTATATTAAATTTCTATGACTATATTGAGGATTTGCAAATATATAGATTTAAATTACTCTTTCGAGAGATTAGGCCAATAACTATATCTACATCAATCCATATCCATGAAAATGGAATTTTTAATTTAATAATAATTAAGAACTATTATAAAAAAGTAGATTTCCCTCTTTTTTCCTGACCGGGTGTCAATAAAGTTATGAAAGATTTTGATTTATTTATCTCTTATTTTATATATAATGGATTTACCTGGACTAATACATGATTTTCTTTTAGTCTTTCTGGGATTGGGTCTTATATTAGGGGGTCTGGGAGTAGTATTACTTCCCAATCCCATTTATTCTGCCTTTTCATTGGGATTTGTTTTTGTTTGTATATCTTTATTCTATATTCTATCAAACTCGCATTTTGTAGCTGCCGCGCAGCTCCTTATTTACGTAGGAGCCATAAATGTTTTAATCATTTTTGCTGTGATGTTCATAAATGGTTCAGAATATTCCAAAGATTTCCGCCTTTGGACCGTGGGAGATGGAGTAACTTCCGTGGTCTGCACAAGTATTTTTTTTTCACTAATTACTACTATTCCAGATACGTCATGGTACGGGATTATTTGGACTACAAAAGCAAGCCAGATTATAGAGCAAGATCTGATAAGTAATAGTCAACAAATTGGGATTCATTTATCAACAGATTTTTTTATTCCGTTTGAATTTATTTCACTAATTCTTTTAGTTGCGTTAATCGGCGCAATTGCTGTAGCTCGTCAATAATAACTCTTTAGAACCGGAAAACCCTTGTTATGAGCTATCAGATGCATTTCCTTTTTCTATTTGACTTTGGATATAAAAGAGAAAGTCTTTATTAGTTTGATCTATTCCCAATATATTCCTTTATTTCATTATTCTAGTCAATCCAATTGGTTAAATTGTTGTTCATATTGAAATGAATCGAGATTGATGAGGAGTTGGTTAATGATGCTCGAACATGTACTTGTTTTGAGTGCCTATTTATTTTCTGTCGGTCTATATGGATTGATTACAAGTAGAAATATGGTTAGGGCTCTTATGTGTCTTGAACTTATATTAAATGCGGTTAATCTCAATTTTGTAACATTTTCTGATTTTTTTGATAGTCGTCAATTAAAAGGAGCAATTTTTTCTATTTTTGTTATAGCTATTGCAGCTGCTGAAGCCGCTATTGGACTCGCCATTGTTTCATCAATTTATCGTAACAGAAAATCAACTCGTATAAATCAATCTAATTTGTTGAATAAGTAATATTATCCTATTAAAATAAAATTAGAATTTTCATAAATCAATTAAAATTAGCATGTGTGCCACGTAAGGTATGATCATGTTATCACAAAGATAAGAAATCAAAGTAGTTTGGCACTGTCAATCCAGAAAAAACCGGGTAACTCATCGATTCATCTAGTATTAGTATTTAAATATATAATTCATTTATCAATTTACTAGATTGAAACTTTATCACGTTCAAAAATATCGATCCAATGTCGCATTCAGTAAAGATTTATGATACATGTATTGGGTGTACTCAATGTGTCCGAGCCTGTCCTACGGATGTATTAGAAATGATACCTTGGGACGGATGTAAAGCCAAACAAATAGCTTCCGCTCCAAGAACAGAGGATTGTGTCGGCTGTAAGAGATGCGAATCCGCCTGCCCAACGGATTTCTTGAGTGTTCGGGTTTATTTATGGCATGAAACAACCCGCAGTATGGGTATAGCTTATTAATACGTTACAGAAACCTCTCCTTGAGTCCATTTTTTTTTACCGCCAAAACATGTGCCCAAAAATAAGATATTTTTGGGCACATGTTTTTCTGGTCCAAGCGTATCTTGTCTTTACCACGAACAAATTTCCTTGGTTAACAATAATTGTAGTTTTACCAATATTTGCGGGTTCCTTAATTTTCTTTCTTCCCCATAAAGGAAATAGGGTAATTAGGTGGTATACTATATGTATATGCATGTTAGAACTTCTTCTAACAACCTATGTATTCTGTTATCATTTCCAATTGGACGATCCATTAATCCAACTAGTAGACGACTATAAATGGATCAATTTTTTTGATTTCCGTTGGAAATTAGGAATAGATGGACTGTCTATAGGACCCGTTTTATTAACAGGATTTATCACTACTTTAGCTACCTTAGCGGCCTGGCCTGTTACTCGGGATTCTCGATTATTCCATTTCTTGATGTTAGCAATGTACAGCGGTCAAATAGGATCATTTTCTTCTCGGGACCTTTTACTTTTTTTTATCATGTGGGAATTAGAATTAATTCCGGTTTATCTACTTCTATCCATGTGGGGAGGAAAGAAACGTCTCTATTCAGCCACAAAATTTATTTTGTACACGGCGGGGGGTTCCATTTTTCTCTTAATGGGAGTTCTGGGTATCGGTTTATATGGTTCTAATGAACCAACATTAAATTTTGAAACATCAGTTAATCAGTCGTATCCTGTGGCTTTGGAAATAATATTCTATATTGGATTTTTTATCGCTTTTGCTGTCAAATTACCGATTCTACCCCTACATACATGGTTACCAGATACCCACGGAGAGGCACATTACAGTACTTGTATGCTTCTAGCCGGAATTTTATTAAAAATGGGAGCGTATGGATTGATTCGGATTAATATGGAATTATTACCACACGCTCATTCTATATTTTCTCCTTGGTTGATGATAGTAGGTACAATACAAATAATCTATGCAGCTTCAACATCTCCCGGCCAACGTAATTTAAAAAAAAGAATAGCCTATTCCTCGGTATCTCATATGGGTTTTATACTTATAGGAATTGCTTCTATAACCGATACGGGACTCAATGGAGCTATTTTACAAATAATCTCTCATGGATTTATTGGTGCTGCACTTTTTTTCTTGGCAGGAACGAGTTATGATAGAATACGTCTTGTTTATCTCGATGAAATGGGCGGAGTAGCTATCCCCATGCCAAAAATATTTACGATGTTCAGTAGCTTTTCCATGGCTTCCCTTGCATTACCGGGTATGAGTGGTTTTGTTGCAGAAGTTATAGTCTTTTTAGGAATAATTACTAGCCAAAAATATCTTTTAATGCCCAAAATTGCCATCACTTTTGTAATGGCAATTGGAATGATATTAACTCCTATTTATTTATTATCTATGTCACGCCAGATGTTCTATGGATACAAGTTATTTAATACTCCAAACTCTTATGTTTTTGATTCTGGACCGCGCGAGTTATTTGTTTCCATCTCCATTTTTCTACCTGTAATAGGTATTGGTATGTATCCCGATTTTGTTCTTTCAC
Source organism: Artemisia argyi (assembly GCA_030686995.1). NCBI lineage: Eukaryota > Viridiplantae > Streptophyta > Magnoliopsida > Asterales > Asteraceae > Artemisia > Artemisia argyi. Next base: position 8,779 of record JARVZY010007920.1, on the reverse strand, counting down.
TATCAGTTGACAAGGTTGAAGGTATTCTATCTAATTATTTTTATAGATAGTTTTTTTAAAGAAAAAATAAAAGTATTTTTATTTTCTTAAATTTTAAATAAAGTAAAAACAAAATATGAATTTGAATTTTCGCCCAATCCGCTTGGTCTTTGCGAGAACCGCGTGAATCACTACACTACTTGATTCACATGGTTCTCGCCGGTTGACGCAATTTTATATATACCGTATTCTGTTTGTAACTTTTCTTTAGTTTAACTAGAGGTTAACGTAAATGCACCATAACTATGTAGCCCTATTCCTAATAGATTGACCCCAAAATAGCATATCCAAATTATAAGAAAACCTATAGTCGCCACAATTGCGGAATTTGTCCCCTGCAAATTTTTATTTGTTCGAGTATGCAAATAAATTGCGAATACGATCCAAGTAATAAACGCCCAAGTTTCCTTTGGATCCCAACTCCAATATGATCCCCACGCTTCATTAGCCCATACTGCTCCTGAAAGAATACCTATGGTTAAAAAGATGAATCCTAGGCTAATCACACGATAACTCCAATAATCTAATTGTTGAATCAATTGGGCCTTGTAATAATTATTAACAGGAAAAAAATATTTTTTTTGAAAAATATTGTTTCTTTCATTCTTGTATTGGATTTCACCAAAAGAAAATGACCCGTTTAATTTTAATAAATTATTACTTTTAGAACTATAAAAAAGTTTTCTAAATGTAATGACTAGAAGTGCTACTGATAATAATGATCCACAAAGAAGAGCCGCATAGCTCAATATCATCATACTTACGTGCATTATTAACCATTCCGATTGTAGAGCAGGTACTAATATTGTGGGTTTATGTATTTCATTTAAAAGACCCGATGTAGCAAAGCCTTGGGTAAAAATAGTACTTGAGGCAGTTATTGTTGTTAAATAATTTTTTCTTATTTTGAAATAAGGATAAGGAACTATATGAATAAGGGAGAAACTCCATGAAAGAAAAATTAAGGATTCGTATAAATCACTTAGTGGAAAATGGCCCGAATAAATCCAACGAGTTATTAACAATCCTGTTAGACATAAAAAAGTAGCTATCATCCCCTTTTCTGAGGAATAATATGGTTTTCTAATTTGATTGCCCAATAAGCTTATCAAATGAATTGTAATTACAATTGAAACAATAGAAAAGGAAATATGAGTTAATATATGCTCTAAAGTTGAAAATATCATAAAAATGAAAAAACGGGGGATCCCCCCGTATTAATTAAGAAATAGAAATTGGGAATTTAATTTAATTTTATTATAGGATCTATTTGATATCTTTTAGAAGATGGCATGCCGCCACTCGGACTCGAACCGAGATGCTCTAGCACTGCTTCCTAAGAGCAGCGTGTCTACCGATTTCACCATAGCGGCTTGCTCGAACTCATAATAACCTATTTATATTCAATCGTCGAGAGTTGAACAAGTCAATTCACTCAATTTTAGTAAAGATATAAAAAAAAAAGAGTTCAAAAAAGTCAATTTAAAGGTTCAGTAGTTTCTTTAAGGTGTCTGGTTTTAGGGCTTTGACGTAGTTTAGCCGATTCTAAAATACGACTCTTGCAACGATAGAATTCTTCGATAGACTCAAAAACTTTTTTCTTTTATTGTCATTATTTCTGGTTTATCTGATTTAATAAATTCAATTTGAAACACAAACTAAATTTTATCAATGAATCTAAAATATGTCTATTTTGGATTACTCCAAATTGCCACTTGCACATATAATAATATCTCAACAATTAAGTTCTTTTATTGGATTTTTCATTGGGCTGAAAATTGGATATATATGGAAAATAAATTAAATATAGTATATATAATAAATTAAGAAGTCAGAAAGTTATCCAAAAATCTTTAACACGGAATGGATTAGTTTGAACAATTAATTAATTTGAACTAAAAATATTCTATCTGCCCTTCCTGATAAATATAAAATTTTTTCATTATTTATTCTTTTAAAAGTCGATGGGGAAAAGAAGACTCCCCACCACCAAAATCTGAATGAAAATATACTAAAAAAATCAAATAAAAAATCTTATATATATTTATTTTTTATTTTTAGAATTTAGAAAGAAGAATACTTCTTCTTTTTATAAGATTAAGAGTCTATTTCATATTGATTAGAATAGGAACTGCCAATTGTTAATTTTATATTAACTTTAATATTAAATTAACAAATTACTGAGATATTAATTACTGATCCAATTTTTTTAGTCAAATCCATTCCAAATTATTCCAATATTTTAGGACTTATTTGTTTGTCGTACAAAAAAACTTTTTGAATTCCCGGTAGAAAGAGATTTCCCTAATGACAAAGCTTTTAATGCCGCCCAATATCCTTTCCTTTTCCAAATATTTTTACGAATACGCTTTTTTGATATCGAAGTACGTTTTTTTGGAACTGCCATTTAAAAAAGAAGAAGTTAGTCATTGTTATAGTTGGATGTGAAAGACATCTATTGTTCAAAACGAATTATTATTTCTTATCTTATATTCATTATCTATTTTTTTTTTCTAAAAGATTCTCTTCATAGAAATCTAGATACGTCAAAGATCCGTGAAAATAAAAAATGACTCGAAATAACAAAATTTTGATTCCATACACTCTTTGTAAAACCAAAAATTTTTGGTTTTGAACTCTTAGTTCTCGTTATTTATATCTCATCTGCTATGGGATAGAAATCAAAAGAAATAAAGAACCTAAAATACCTTTATTTTAGTCATTCTATATTTTATTTACATGTAATAAAATACCTTGTAAACTTTTGCCTAATAAATTGAGTCTTTTTTTAGTAAAACTTGAAAAAAAAAAATACACCTAAACTTTAAAACTCGAATGATACTAGTAAAAAATCTGTTAAAGGGTATGTAGTTTGATAAAAAAGGATCTCAGTCATTTTTTATCCTTGCTCGATAAAAAGTTCATTTTAGAGGTATAATCTTATAAACTTTCCAAATATTCCTAATAAATTGTTTTGATTGAAATGGAAAACAATAAATCCCATAATGAATTAGTTAATGAGTTTAAATAAACTAACTAAAATCAAGAGGTTTTATTTCATTAGACCAACGACCTTAGTTAATCCTCTAATTCATATTAGCATCAAGTACTCTTTTTAGCCTAAAATTTTATACTTGCTGTATGAATATTAATAATATTTTTTATTTTCCTACTTTCCTATTATAAGTATTCGTTTTTATATGTCACTTGGTTATATCATTTGACCAATTGTAACTTCTTGTTTTGCATATTTGAACAATTTTGAAAAGACTCAGAATAAATACTAATATAAATATAAATTATTAAATAAGTTAGTGCATATCTTTATTTTTTATTTACTTTTTCGAAAGAGCTAAGATCCGGTGAATCGGAAACAATTAATTAAGAAAAAAAAACTTTTTTTATGGAACAGACATATCAATATGCGTGGATAATACCTTTTCTTCCACTTCCAGTTCCTATGTTAATAGGGTTGGGACTTCTTATTTTTCCGACGGCAACAAAAAGTCTTCGTCGTATGTGGGCTTTTCAGAGCGTTTTATTGTTAAGTATAGTCATGATTTTTTCCATAAATCTGTCTATTCAGCAAATAAATAGCAGTTCTGTCTATCAATATGTATGGTCTTGGATTATCAATAATGATTTTTCTTTAGAATTTGGATACTTGATTGATCCACTTACTTCTATTATGTCAATATTAATCACTACTGTTGGAATTTTAGTTCTTATTTATAGTGATA
>JARVZY010007919.1:0-21233 GCA_030686995.1 Artemisia argyi | reverse complement strand
TTTAAGGGTCAGGATCACCCTTCTCTCATCCAATGGCTCAGAATTTTGATGGGATTTACTCAGAGACTATCAAGAACCCTAATTGGTGCCTATAAAAGGAACAAGATGAAGCAGAGAAGGAGTAGTAGTTAATTTAGTTAAATTTAGTCTCGTTTTCATTGTAACTCCTAAATTAGTTGTAATCTTCTGTTTTAAAAGCTTGTAATCACATTTACTGAGTGTTTAAACTCATTTCAATCTATCAGAGTGAAGCTTTCAGTTTTAATTCTCATATTTTGCATTTTTTAGATTTAAATTTCCTAATTAAGGTTCTGTTGGTTCTTAGTAGCTGTTTAGAGACTCACAAGCTCACATAAGCTCCTATATAGCTTATAAAAGCTATTAGTAACCCTTAAAAATAGTTTAGCTATAAAAAATCAAAAATACAAAAAAAGTCAAGAAAAGTCAAAGAAAAGTGAAATTTGCAGGTTTGATGGTTATTAAGCTGGAGTAGGGTTGATTTTGGATGGCCCTGGGTTTAGAGGTTTGTGGAAACCTATAGGTTTGGTCTGTGGTCTTTTGGTTCATGATCTTAAGCATGAAGGCATATTGTAAGCTCATTTCATTCAAACTCTCCATTCCATTGTTCCACTGCTTATTTGCTGTTTATTTATGTTTGTTAGTTCATAATAGCTTGATGCAATTCAGTTTCTATATCAAACACCTTGTTTAGCTTTGAAAATCCTGAAAATAGTTAATAAAGGTAGTGTTTGGATCAGTGAGGTTAACTGATCTCCTAGGTATTGCAGCTGTCATTTGAGGTTTCAACAAGTTCCTTTAGGCCTATATAGCTCACCTAAGTCATAATAAACCAGTGTGTATTTGTGAAAAAGTCAAAACTCACTTCAATCTCTTGTAATTGGTGACTGTTAGGAATTTAGTGATCAAGGTCACTCACATCAGTTCATTAGTTGTTGTTATAGCCTAAAAACATCTAATATTAGCTTAATATTACATATTCAGTATTGATCACCAATATTCCCAAGACCATAGCTAGTTCATTAGTGGGCCCCACCCTTAGCTTATTGGATTTTTGGAAAGCCAAGCAACCCATCTTGATAGTTCAGGGCTTATTTTACCATTTCAAGCTTGTTTGCTAGGGCTGCAAGTGGCCTTTAGTTTGACCATTTCTTTGAGTACACTGAGTGACTCAGTGTTTGAGTCCATATTCCAAGCCCCACCCAGTGCTCAATAATAAGCCATAAGCCTAGATTATTGGCTTATTCCAGAGTTGACCAGGTCAACTTCAAGGGTCATAGCTTAGTTTGGACTTCCCTTCACTTCTGTGGACCCCACAAAGGTCCAAAACCCCTCACTTCAGGCCTGTTTGGCCTTGTGTTTTGTTAAAGTGCTTATTTGGTTGCCGTAGCTTATTCAGAGTGCTTATCTGTGTTATTTTTCTTGTTTCAAGTTTATTTCTATCTGTTTTGTCTCACTTGTCCATTTGGTGGCTTAATATAGTTTTTTCAAAAATCCACAAAGTCCTAATAAGCTATAATCCAACTGTTAAGCACAAAGGGGGTGCACACAGCTTATTAATAAGCTATAAAACAAGTGTCTTCATAAAAATTGTCTATTTTTAGTGTATAATCATCTGTCAAAAAGAAAAATCAACAAAAACCAACTTTAAAAATAGTGATAGCTTCTATGTAATATTTATCTTTTTAATTCTTCTTTTCAGCTTATTATTAAGCACTTCATCATTTTTATATTTTTCTTAATTTTCTTTCATCTTAAAGTAGTTTCATTAATTTTTCTAGAATTTTCTCTTTTGAGTTAGTAATTATTATAATTAAAATTAGTTTAATTAATAATTAAATAATATTAGTAATTAAATAGTTTTATAAATTTTTAGTTAACAATAGTACCTTTTTATATTTTTCCTAGGCTTTATAAATCATTAAAAAAATTTAGAAAACTATTTAATTAGTTAAATTAGTTAAATTAGATTTTAATTCATAAATAAGTAAATAATTAGTAAAATAGTCTAAATATAGTTTTTATAATTTTTTAGGATTCCTGTGATGGTTAGTTAGATTTATAAATTTTTCTATAATTTGCTAAGTCATTTTTAGTATTATTAGTAATTTAAATTAGTTTAAATAGTTTAATTAATATCATTAGTTTTAATTAATAGAAAATCCACAAAAAGACAAAAATAGGTATTTTTAGTTTCTAAATTTATTTTAAGTCATTTTAGAATTTTGGAAATTAATTTGCAATTTTCTAGCTTAAATTTGTAGTATAAATCTTTTTAGTATAAGTTAAATAGTTTAAATTAAAATATTAAATAGTTTTTATTTAAATAATTAATATTAAATAATAAAATAATCAAAAAAATATTTTTCTTTTAATAATTAAGTTTGTAAAATTTTCATTTGCACGCCTGTAGTTTTAATTTGTTTAAAACTCACCTTTTCTTCTGTCTGTAATAATTTCTGATTTATACTTTGTGTACTTGTAATCATATATGTGTTTCCATAATTGTTAATATTGTTCCAGTTGTTCAAATACCAAGTAATTAGTAGTATAATCAATTCTAAATCTTTATTGGTTACTGTCCTCAGTACCACTCATTCCCACAAACGTTTAAAAATATAATTTCAATCTCGTTGGGACTTAACGACCCGGGGATTTCCCTGTATTTTTACGGATTTTAAAACACTTGACTTTCCCTCCCAGGTGGGCCTATCAACTGCACCCGGTTGACTGGTTGGTTTGGGAGGAGTCACAGATCAACTGATGTAATGGAGTTATGAGTTTGCAGTTTTTAAGTTAGACGACTTAAATTGAGTAAGTAAGTGAGAACTTGGACTCAAGGCATTAATATGGGGATCAAACATGCTTACAATACAAAAGTTTTGTGATTGTAAATCCCATAAACCTAGGAATTGGAAAAATGTTATGCCAATTATTGTACGACAAGTTACCTCATATTATACTTTCATTACTAGCAGATCAACTGATGTGATGAAACTATGTTTATGGAGGATCCTAGTCTTCAAGATAATTCTATGGATATGATTTCCTTGGGTATTTTATTTTCTTGAAAAATTGTATTATCAAAAATACTAATGTTTTGAACTTTCTTTATCTGTAGAAATGGCTCAAACTGATAGCACCAACTTACGTTCTGCGTTCAAGGCTTACTTTGAAGACGATTTGTCCTGCTGAACCAACTGGTCCTGAAGCTACTGATGAAGTAAAGGCCGCTTGGAAAATAGTTTATAAGGAACACATTGATGTGGCCGGTTTAATGTTAGGGGCGATGTCACCTGCTTTACAAAGGCAGTTTAAAGAATTCTTCCCTATGAACAGTATTAATGAACTTAAGAAACTATATGAGAAACCATCAAATGTAGTAGTTTACGATTTGATGGAGGCTCTACATGGTTGTAAGCAGGGTGATGGTGAACCTGTGAGTGCTCATGTATTGAAAATGAAGAGTTTCATGGATCAATTACAAACACTTGGTAAACCTTATGACAATGATATGGCTGTGAACTTAATCAATAGATCCCTTAACAAGGAATTTAGTGGTTTTGTGAGGAACTTCAATATGCATTGCGTGGGGAAGACAGTAAGTGAATTGCTCGCACTGCTCATTGATTATGAGAAAGGTTTACTAGAAAAGGCTCCTACACCCCATGTACTTGCTATTCAAGGGGGTAGAATTAACAAGCCAAATGCGAACAAGAAGAAGGGTAAGGGTAAGGCTGATAAGAATAAGCAAGTTATGGCTTATCAACCTCCTCAACCTAAGAAGAACCCTCCTAAGAAGGATAATCCGAAGAAGGATCAATGATGCCATTACTGCAAGGTGATGGGTCACTGGAAGAGGAATTGTCCTCTTTATCTCGATGACTTGCGAACTAATAAGGTTAAGAAGACTGGGCACGTGGGCGCCAGCACTTCAGGTAACTTATTTGTCATTGAATTATTTACTTTATCTCATAAATTAAATTCATGGGTATATGATACTGGATGTGGTATTAACATTTGTAATACACTTCAGGGGTTTAGAGAGGAAATGAGACTATCTTATGGGAACAATTTCTGCAAGTGGGCAATGGAGCACAAACAGTAGTTGAAGCCATAGGAGTGTTTAATTTAGTTTTACCTTCTGGTTTAGTACTGATTTTAAACAATTGTCATTATACACCTTCTATTGTTAGAGGTGTTGTTTCCTTTTTTGTTGGATCTTGGTTTTACTCATACTATTGATGGCAATAAAATTTATGTTTCTTTAAATGGTGTATTTTATTTTAATGCTATTGATGCGAATGGTGTGTTTAAAATTGATATGAATGATTGTATGTCCAATAATAATAATTCAATGTATAGAATTAGTAAGAGAATGAAGTATGACTTGAATTCTTCTTATCTTTGGCACTGTAGACTTGCCCAGATAGGCAAGGCTCGCATGCAAAAGCTGTAACAAGATAGGATTTTGAAAAATATCAATGATGAGTCATTTGATAAATGTGAGTCTTGTATATCTGGGAAGATGACTAATAAACCTTTTCATAGCAATATGGAAAGAGCTTCAGATCTACTTGGTTTGATACATACTGATGTGTGAGGACCACTTAGACATGTGTCAAGGAAAGGTGCTGTTTACTTCTTAACTTTTACAGATGATTTCAGCCATTATGGTTATGTTTATTTACTTAAACATAAACATGAAGTGTTTGAAACATTTAAAGTTTTCAAAACAGAAGTAGAGTTGCAATTAGGAAAGAAGATTAAAGCTCTTCATTCTGATCGAGGTGGTGAATACCTTAGTCAAGATTTTAAAGATTTCTTAACTGAGAATGGAATTGTCCATAATCTCACAGCTCCATATATTCCACAACAAAATGGTGTATCGGAGAGAAGAAATCGTACATTGTTGGACATGGTTCGATCAATGTATAATCTTACTAATCTTCCTTTGTCTTTTTGGGATTATGCTCTAGAATCAGCTGTTCGTATTCTAAATATGGTTCCCACAAAGAAGGTTGATAAGACACCATATGAGATATGGATTGGAAAAGCTCCGAAATTGTCTTATTTAAAGGTCTGGGGTTGTGAGGCGTATGTTAAACGTGACTCAGCAGATAAACTCCAACAAAGATATGTAAAGTGCAATTTTGTAGGATACCCAAAGGAAACGATGGGTTACTACTTTTACTACCCACCTGAGAACAAAGTATTTGTTGCTAGGTATGGAGACTTTCTTGAAAAAGATCTTGTATCTCAAGAAGTCAGTGGGAGAATCTATGATCTAGAATATGACCAAGATAATGCATTACCTTCAAAAAAATACTAGCATACTTCCTGTAGAACCTGAAAGTCTGGGTCCTCCACCGGAAGTTGAAGTAGTTCCCATTCGCAAGTCTTCTAGACATGTGAAAGCTCCTAACCGTCTATGTCTGAATGTAGAGGTTGAGGAAACTATACTAGGGGATCTTAATGAACCTACTAGTTATAGAGCTGCCATTAATAGTCCTGAAAGGGATAAATGGAAAGCTGCTATGAATGGGGAAATACAATCCATGAAAGATAATGAAGTATGGATTGAAGTAGACCTTCCTCCTGGTGCCAAGGTAGTTGGGAGTAAGTGGCTCTACAAGATAAAGACTGACATGGATGGAAATGTACACACCTATAAGGCTCGTCTGGTTGCTAAAGGTTTTACTTAAACTTTTGGAATTAATTACAAGGAGACTTTTTCTCCTGTAGCAGACATAAGAGCTATTAGGATTCTCATAGCTATAGCAACGTAATATGATTATGAGATTTGGCAAATGGATGTGAAAACCGCTTTCTTAAATGGTCATCTAGATGAAGACATCTGTATGGCACAACCAGAAGGGTTTGAAAATCCTGAGTTTCCAAATCGTGTATGCAAACTTCAAAGATCCATTTATGGATTGAAGCAAGCATCACGACAATGGAACAAGAGATTTGATTATGAGATTAAAAGGTTTGGATTTACTCAGAATCTTGATGAGCCATGTGTATATCACAAGCTAGTGGGAGTGATAATGTAATTTTCCTAATTTTATATGTTGATGACATATTGATCATGGGAAAAGACATTCCAAGTTTGCAAAAAGTTAAGGCATATCTTGGAAAGTGCTTTTCTATGAAAGATTTAGGAGAAGCTACATACATTATGGGAATCAAAATCTATAGAGATAGATCAAGGTGGTTAATTGGATTAAGTCAAAGTTCTTACATTGACAAAATATTGAAAAGATTCAATATGCAAAATTCCAAGAAAGAATATTTGTCGGTGGAAGTAAAACATGGCTTATGTAATGAGTTTTGTGCTTCAACACCTGCTGAGGTGGCTCGCATGAGTAAAGTTCCTTATGCTTCGGCTGTAGGATCTATTATGTATGCGGTAAGATGTACAAGGCCAGGTGTGGCATTTGCTCAAAATATCACCAGTCAATTTCAACAGAATCCAGGTGAAAAACATTGGATTGCTGTTAAGCATATTCTTAAGAATTTAAGAAATAAAAAAGATATGTTTTTGGGATATGGTGGAGAACCAGATGCAGAACTTAATGTTACAGGTTTCTGTGATGCGTCCTTTCAAAGTAACAAAGATGATGCGAAGTCTCAGACGGGTTATGTCTTTGTTATCAATGGACGAGCAGTAGACTGGAAGAGCAAGAAGCAGAGTACAATTGCGATGTCTGCAACAGAAGCTGAATATATTGATGCTTCAGAAGCTGCTATGGAGGCTGTTTGGATTAGGAAATTCATTTCAGGGCTTGGTGTTATGCCTTCAATTGTATTACCTATTAATATATATTTTGACAATTCTGCTGCAATCATATTTGCCAATGAACCTGGAGTCATGAAGGGCACTAGACATTTTCTACGGAAGTATCACTTTGTTCGAGAAAAGGTTAACGAAGGTGAAATAAATCTGCTGAGAGTTCACACAGATGATAACTTAGCTGATCCATTCACTAAGGCTTTGGCTAAAGAAAAGCTTAATGAATTAGCCAATGGCATTAGGCTTAAATTAGCTAGTAGTTTCATGCATAACTGTGATTAGTATTTGGATAAAGGATATTGTAATCAAATATTATTTTAATGAAATAAAGTATTTTGGTATGTTTATTTCTATTGTTAATTATTGTTGTCCTATTTTTGCATGTTTAAATCCGTGAATAAAAGTTATTCTTAATTGTCCGTTGTCAGTTAATAATATGGGAATATTATTAAATTAAGACAAATCTGAAGGTTGCATAATATACTTAAAGTATATTGACGCGTAGACATTCCATTTCAGATGATATTCGATAATACTGAATATAGGACTTATCCCAACTATATGATGTTACTTTATGGATCTTGTCATTAAGTAAATCATAAGAAGTTATATTCAGACTTGAGATACAAGATAACGGTCATAAATGTAGTACATTTTTGTGGAACAACTTAACGCTATATGTAACTGGTAGTCATAAGGGTTGTTTTCGGAAGTGTTACAAAGTTTGTATGTTTTGCTTGTAGTCAATATAGAATTTGTTCCTTCAAATTAATTTTTGGAGTTTAATACTGCTGTGCCCCTCGTAGGGTTGTCAAGGTGTTTGCGTGGCCACACCCAAAGGTTTTCCCTAAAATGTTCAGAAGATTTGGTAATCTTGTCAATCACTAACAACGAGAAACAGAATGGTTAATTAAGGAATGACCTAGATCCATATCCTTATTAACGTGGTATTAGTAACAAAAGGATAATAATAATGAGAAATCATTAAAAGGTTTTCCAGGAGCCTTACTCGAGTTGTACTAGAGGCATCGGCGTGTTGCAAGACGCTAACCGATGTGATCACACTATTATGATATGTCTAAGTGGGAGCTGTTAGTTTTATAGACGATAAAATAATAGTTGTGTGTTTGGATCGAACTCGAGATCGCGGGATTGCACACTTTACGTATGAAGAGTAAAAGAATAATTATTTACAAATGTTATATATAATTATTAATAAACACAAAATGAGTAACGACCGTTAGTATTTAACGGAGAATGACTAACTAACGTTAGATGAAGATTAGGAAAGTAATACTTGTGATTAATTGGAAGGACAAGAAGGTTCCGGAATCCCTTAGGGATGTTCCAACCGATCGGCCAAGGGGGTATTCCACCTCCTTTGTGCCTTGAACTCCAAGTAAACTCAAGTATATAAACAAACCCAAGATTCATTGTTTCATACACTTGTACACACAATTCTTGGTGTTTTCTTTCTCTCCTCTTGTCCTCAAAATCGATCCATCTTAAATCCCTATAAGGGTTTCGATTTTCTTAAAGCTTAACAAAGTTTTGTGTTTAATTTACTTGCATAAACTTTTACTTGAATTAGTACATGTGTACAAGAACGCGATTCAAACACACTATTGTTTGAATCTTGGATTGAATTACAAAAGAGGCAAGGGGTAATTCTTATAATCCATATAAACCCTAATTAGGGTTCTTAACTTGAAGATTTGCATCAATTGATTCTTGTTCGGGCTAGAATCACTACGGTACGTTTACTATTTATATTTGATTAATTAATTACATATTATATGATCTTGTTATAATTGCTTCCGCTATGCTTACTTAATGTTATTGGTTTATTTATATATATGTCATGATATTATAATTCCAACAGCATCAGCTGCCATATTTTTTTTGTTGTGGCAGAAGAAGAGGATCAAGAAAATATATAGCCATATTGTGACACTTTCTTTGAGACGTAGCGTAAATTTTTAGGCAATACTTAAATTTAAAATGTTTTTTTTTTTGTTTTTTTTTTTTTTGGATCATGTGTTTATACAAACCCAAATGAGAGTAAATTAAGTTTCCGAATACACTTAATTTGGTGACGTAGAATTTGGGTTAAAAGTTTGCAAGATTTTGACATGTGTTATAAAGGTGCTATAACTTCAAAGTTTGTATTAGCTTAGGTTCTTGGCAGTGGGTACGTGATAGCGCCAGACGGGATCCATCCTGTGCGGGAACATCGCCGCCGGCCTAGCGGTATCGCACGGGATCCTTCTCTTGCGGTAAACTTTCAGACACGGTATGAGTGGAAAATTTGAACGTTGCATATTAAATTTTGGACCGTTGGAGCATGATGTTTTTTGAACGTGGATTTATTTTCAATTTTTTTGAACGTTGCATATGTATGTATGTATTTGCAGGTGTGGCTAGAAAAGGAGCGGAGGAAGAAGACGACACAAATGTTGGGTTTGGTTAATATTTGTTATGTAAAAGTTTGGGCTACACTTTATTTTCAATTGCGTTTGGGTTACTAAAAATGTTTGGGTTACACTTTTGGCAGTGGTTAATATTTGTTATGTAAATGTTGTGGTTTCATTTTTTTTAATTTTTACATATTCTACAAAATAAAGTTTGTTTTATTTAAAAAAAGAAAGAAAAAAGAATGAAGTGAGTGATGGGGGTGTGGTGCCACAAGTGATGCCAACAAAAATATGAGTGGGTGAATGATATGACATAAGATGATTGTTTGGGAGTGAGTGATGGGGTGTGGTGTCACAAGTGTTGCCAAGACCCTTATAGATGCCAGATTGCCAGATGATTAAATAAAATTGAATGACGTCGAACATTAAACACGTATCTAACTTTTTTTTTTCAAAAAGTTAAACAAATTGAAATGTGTGCCAAAGTTGAAATGTCAATTAGCTAGAGTACTTTTTTTTATGGTAGAGAAACGATACTATATCGAAATGAGCTGATTTTAAGACGACAACAGCAATGAACCTGAACCGGTGGAGTGAGGTATGAGAAACACATGATTTATACCTCTACCCGAGGCCAGAGAAACTACTCTAAAGGAGATTTTCAGCAACTGTGCATGTGTATATGTGCACAAAATAAGATGTGTACATGTGTGTGATTGATATAAGCAGGTAACGGATAAGGTTTTCGTTATTCTAATTATCCGTGAAGGACAAGTCTTTAACTTATATATAAACCGTTTAACAAGGTATTTTGTTACCGTTTTTCATCATTTTCTTGTCCCAAAATATGTATATGGTAAGGTTTGAACATGAGATCACATCAAGGTGCCTAACCGCTAACCCATCAAGATATTTGAAAGAGAGCTATTTTGTGGAGGACAAACATAAGCAAGGGATTTAAACATGAAAAAGTGAGTACTTAACGTGGTATATAGGTCGATGCCACTTACGTTGTGATGTGGAAAGACATCGAAACATACAACAAGATCATAGATTACGATGGTCAACATCCGTCTTTTGTCATTTAAGACATATAATAATTTGGTAAAGTTTGAATTTAGGGAAAATTTAATATATACGTCCGTAGTTTTTGTTCAAGGTATCATATGAAGGAAAAAAAAAAGAGAGAAAATAGTGCCAAATTATATATATACTAAAACCTAAGAGGTTTACTGTAGCAAACACTCTAGCTGCTACAGTTGACAAAACAGTACCCATGTGCAAAATAGTCCCTAACGTGTAACTTTCTTTGCAAACTAGGTCCTTCGGGGACTAACGATGCAACACCAGTGCACAACAGTTTTTTTTTTTTTTTTTTTTTTTTTTTTTTTTTATCTGCCCATAAAATAACATATCGAGTAGTCAATACATACACACAATTTTAGACTGTCGGTAACCATTCCCAAGGTTAGATCAAATTCAGAGTTCAACACATGATAACCAGAAGGTTTAAAGCGTCATACAAAGGCAAAGAGTGAGATAAAAAAAAGTCAAGTGTAAATTGCACATAACTTTTAATTTGACGAGGAAAATGAAATTTTATAACACCCAAGGGGAATTTCTAAGAAAGTAAGAAGAACTCAACAGACCCAATCAAATCCAAACAACCAAATCTAAATCCAAATAATCTCAACATCATAAAAAATATAACCAAAAATCAAGACTCGGTGAGTTGACCGAGTCAACTGCCGAGAACCAGAGGGGCCACACGAGGGTTTTATCAAAATTTTAAACCCATTTTTGTTATTAAAATGTTTTATTTTCGGATTTATATAAAAAGTTAATTAGGGTTTTGATAAAAATATTTATCCAAAGAAAATTAATAAAAGGGGTGTAGGGTTCGGTTACCGAGAGCAAAAGAAAGGAGAAAAAGGGGGTGTTTGGTGGTGGTGTGGTGGCAGTGGTGTACGGTTGGTGGTGGTGGAGAGGGTTTTGAGGCGCGTGGGTGGTATATTTTGAACGAGGACGTCCCGATCTATCAAATGGTGTAATAAAAATAAAAGTGGCCGGAATAAATTCCGGTGACCGAAATATTCGCCGGAGTTGGGACGAAGGTGGTGGGTGTGGCCGGACAGAATTAGGAGGGAGAGAGGGAGAGAGATGTGAGAGAATGTGTGTGTGTGTGTTTTATGAGTGAAAAATAAATAAATAAATAAATAATGGTTTATATATTAAGTGAGAAGGGCTAAAATGGAACTTTAAAATGTGAGGGTGTAAAGTGAAACAAAATGGTGGAGGTGATGATGTGGGAAAAACTTTTGAAATATTTAATGTGAGACCCATTTGATGTATCAAACGGATTCGAAAAATTACGAAATTTACGCCATTGTTTCCAAAATGATTTTTCTAATCAAACGAGTATAAATATGCAAAACTTTTATGAAATCAATTTATTTAGTAAACCGTTACGTTTCGTGTTTTTTAGGTTGTGCCGATACAAAATACTGATAGCCCAAACTATACCATATTAAATTAAAAAAAAAAAAAAAATCTCTCAAACATATAGATTAACTAAAGGAAAACAAATAACATGCCTCAAACACTCATATAACAAAATTAATATCAACAAAGACATTCCCGCGGTAACGCGCGAGTTTACATGCTCGTTTAGAGACTAATGTAAGTAATTAGCTTATCTCAATCAGAGTTCTCTTATTATATTTTCTATCCAGACGGTCAAAAATCATATTTCGTTGATCAATATATCCTACTAATTCACAACTTTCGATGAAAGAACTTTTTCTGTAAATCTTTAGATTATGATTCAAGAATGACCTTAATATAATCGATATTAAAGAAAAAAGAGATACATAGAGTTTAGCAAGTTTGATTATATCACATAAACATTATTTCACAACTGCTTTAGGTTGAAGGCACAAGCTTTTATTTTAGTGCATAGTTACATTTGCAATTATAGCCCATACAACTTTTATAGTATATCAATCGTTGTGTTAGCGGTCTTGTTTGATGTTTCATAAATGACCATTAAATATCATCAACAATTCGGTTTGGCTTATTTGATCACAACAACAACAATATTCAGTCATGTTTGAGATATTGAGGAAATGAGATGGAGACAGTGACACCTTTACTCGAGGGTAAAGGGACTTCTTCCAGAAAGATCTTCGGCATATGTAAGGTGCAGGGATGAGCACGGTACCGGTCCCGTACCGAATTAATGGTACCCGATTTTTTTCCGAGCATAAATTAGTGGTACCGGTACCGTATCGAACGGGATTCGGATACCGGTACAGGTATCAGTACCGGAAAATCGAGTTTTCCCCCTTTTTTTTCGGGAATTTCCCGATTTGGTACCGGTCCCGTACCGAATTAGTGGTCCCGAACTTTTTTTCACCTTATTTCGTAGTCCCGGTACCGTACCGTATATCAGGATCGGCACCGTTTCGATACGGTACCAATACGGTTCCGGGATTCGGGTCAAAATGCTCATCCCTAGTAAGGCATGTGCGATAAAAGTGAGAACGAAAGCATATAAGCAAAATCATACAAGTAAACAAAAACATCAACGCATAGAGACCAAGAAACAAAAGAAAATACATGCCAAAAAAAAAAAAAAAAAAAAAAAAAAAAAAAAAAAAGACACTAAGGGTGCGTTTGATATCCCCTATCGAAATGACATAATCATAGTGGTAATGATTGTAAGTGTTTGGTTAAGATGAGGGACAAACATTATATGATAATGAAATATGGATATTGTCCATACTTCATATGAGTTCAAGATAGGAGGTATGAATCTATCATAGGTGAAGGGTTCACCACTACTATTAAACTAATATCTATTGTGATTCACGGCAGCATACCAAACGCACCTAAAAGAAAATAATAATATCCCCACAAAAAGTGTAAGGTTTAAATTTCACCAGGTAGATATGGGCCTGTTTGGTAGAGGCTTTTTGGGGGAACTGTTTGATTTTTGTTAAAAAATAATCTCCTATAAAATAAATAGCTCCGTTTGGATACATTAACTTCAAGCTTTTATTTTAAACAAATAGCTCCTAAATGAAAAACTGATTCATGAAGTTTTTTAAACATTTTGGAGCTGTTAAAACTTTAAATTACTGATATACCCTCAAAATATTTGTTTACAATTATAAATATTTTATTTTATGTCATTTTACATCTTATATTTATATTTAACTGCTAACCTATCAAACGCTTTTATTGAAAAAAAAGATACAACTTGTAGCTCGTGTTAACAGCTTTGCAGTTTACATCTTACAGCTTAAAGTTAATTTTGCCAAACATACGTAGAGTCGTAAAACATTAAAAAAAAAAAAAAAAAAAAAAAAAAAGGGTACAAAAACACTAACGAGAATACTTTGACTAAAACCGCATGCATCAAAGTACTTAGGGTGCATTTGGTATGGTACTAAGGGAATGGAACTATGACTATTATAGTGATTAATGATGTTTGTTTTAGTTGAGAGGGCCCACAACTATGACTATGAAAGTTCAATATTATCCATACTCCATATACCTCAAACTAGAGGGGAATGAAACTTTCATAGTTGAGGACCCACCACTACTATCAAACGCATACCCATTGTCATTCCTCGCAGCATACCAAACGCACTCTTAAAAAACTCACCAAATCTTCCATATGGTTTGAGGGCCTTTTGCTATGGTTCTCGACAAATGACTTGGTAGCCCCAACAATCAAAAAAGAGAAATCAAATATTCGCACAAACAATAAGAAAAGAGAAAGAAATCGAAAGTAAACACTTCAGTCATCACAAGTCAAAACCCTTAAATATCCCGATCTGGAGAAACACTTTGACTCATCATCACCAATTCCGTCAAAAATGGAAGTCAACAACGGCGGCTGCGGCGTTACTGCCGCAATCACAGCGTCTGCCGCCATGACAATATTCTACGTGGCCATCCTCTACTCTCCAACACTAATCCTCCGCCTACCGCCACCATTAACCTACCAAAGCTACATGATCCGACGGTTCATATGCGCTGGCATCTCAACCGTTGTTTCACTTATTTTATGCGCTTTTATTCTTCCTGTAAGTTTTCATTTTTTATCCTTCACTGTTTAAATCAGGGTTTAGGCGATATAATAGCAATGAGTGATTTGCATAGATTGGTAATGTACTAAAAGGTTTATACACTAGACTAAATAGTTATTTTATACTAGAACGGTACCCGCGCAATGCGGTGGCTGGTACCTGTAACTATATTTTGCATTATTCGGTTATTCGATTACACATTTAGTTGTTTTTATGCTTTATAAGTAGAGATGGTTAATCCAAATAATTTTAGTTTAAACAACAAACCTGCTTCCTAACAAACTTCGTAACCAACTTGCTTCCTAACCAACTTCCTAACAACCTGCTTCCTAACTGATTAATTTTGAAATCCTTCCATAATAAGCAAGTAAAAATATGAATTTTAAGTCTTTCTAATTATAGAATTGTCCCAAATACATTATATAGTAGTATATAGATATGCATTAAAGGTGTTCGAGTAGTGACCATCTATACCGGATACTATATAAAGCATTTAGGACATTCCCTAAATAGAAAGGCTTAAAAGTTCAGCCTACACATTTATCAATTATGGAAATTTCAATAGGTTGTTGCATCCACACAAATAAACATTACATTTAGAAACTTAAGCGTATTAAATTCGTTATCTTGTAAGAGCCTTCTAAATTAATACAACCCATTTAAACGAGGCCTAGGCTAACAGGGTAGAAGTGGGAGAATGCTAAGATGGACTTGTGGCAAAACCTTGCGTGACATGATCCCGAACAGACTTTTCAGAGTAGAACTTGAAGTCGAGAATATCATCTCCAAGATGAGGGAAGGTAGGTTGAGGTGGTTCGGTCATGTCAAGAGGAGGCTACAATCAGCGCCGGTAAGAAGAGTCGAAACCCTAGAAGTAGATGGTGTGAGAAGAAGGGGTAGACCCAAACACAAATGGGAGGATAGACTTAAGCTCGACATGAAGGTGCTTCGCTTGTCCGAGGACATGATCTCAGATAGGAAGGCGTGGAGAGATAGAATTAGGATCGGCGGGTAGTTCCGGCTAGGGGTTTAGTGGATTTTGGGCGCTTAGTGAGCTAGGTGCTTTGCGTAGTTTTAGGCCCCGTGCGTTGCTTTTCCTTGTTTTGTGTTTTTCCCTTAGGTTTGCCTGCTTTTTCGTGCCCCTTGCGTTTTTGGTTTTTTGTGCCTCTTCTTTGCTTTGCCTCAGCTTTTTAGGCCCCGCGCATTGCTTTGCTTTGCTTTGTGTTGCTTCCTTAGGTTTGTTTGCTTTGCTTTGATCGCGTGTTTTGTCTGCTTGTTCCTTGTTGTCTTCTGACCTTTTACTCTCTTCTTTTCTCTCCCACCCGCCAGTGGCGAAGCTTGGAATTTTTAAGTGGGGGGTCGGGATCTAAATTTTTTTTTTCCTAAGGCTATATTTCAGGTATACCGATATTTTTGGGGGGTCGAAACCGAATATACCGAAATTTTTCTACACGAAAACTATATACCCCCTACATCGCAAAAAAAATTTCGGGGGGTCGGGCGCCCCCCCCCCCCCCCCCCCCCCCCCCCCCCCCCCCCCCCCGGCCCCTTAAAAGCTACGCCACTGCCACCCCCGCACACCTGCACTTGCCAGAGGTCTCGTTGGAAGCAGTCTCCCTACTCCCGGGTTTATCCTGGGGTAGGGTAGGATCTGTCTACATTCTACCCTCCCCCATACCTTGCCCCGGCGGGATTGGGTCTGTTGTTGTTGTTGTTGTTGTACATAACCTTTTAACTATTTGCAATTACACTACTATCTTAACTAAAGTTATTGTTATTCGTAAATTAATTCTTAAAAAAATATGGCCAAATAACATCACATTGTGCGGGTACCCTGCTAGTTGTCCCTAAAACTCGAACTTTTACAAACTCATTTCTCAGAGAGGAGGTGAGTATGATGGTTGAATCGTCAGTGCAAAAGTAATTCATGTTACATTAGTGTTTGGATCCTTCTGAATGTTCAATAGGGTAAGGTATAGTGCGTTAGGGATGTTGTTCTTTCTTACTGGTGTTTTGACCCTTCATGGTTTGTAACTCTAGTTATAGAGTATAGGATCAGGTACTCCAGTTTTTACTCCCTAGATATTGACCCAATGATTGCTTGAGCTTTGTTTACTGGTGATGATTGTTCTCACAGAATCCTGGAAGTTGTTCAAATTCCTAAATTTTCTTAGCTGATCTACTGCAAATTTCTTCTTAATTGTTCCAGATAAAGAGCTGGGAGATGTCAAACTTGCTTAGCGCATACGGTATCCGTCTACATCACACAGTAAGTATTTCATCATGTTTATAACAGTGCATCAAACATGAATAACTGACAAATGTTTTTCATCCATTTATGTATTTTCATTATTTGCAGATTATATATGGTGAGTGAGTTCTGAATTGGAATTTTATGTCTGAAACAGTGGGAAGCTGTGGTCATTCCTCTTTTCTTGACATCTTTAATGTATGCTGGATCATTCGTTCTTAAATTCTACTCAATTTGGAGCTCGTGGGCTGATCACGAGGATCATCGGATTGATTTATCATCTGAAGGCTTAAAGAGTGTTCTTGAAAAGATCATTAACTGGATGCTTTCACTTGTTTACAATATTTCTGCATGGAGAATCTATATTGTGGTGAGTTTCTTTCATGTCATTTATTTTGATTTTTTATTTACTTGCATCATGTATGTGTATTTTTACGATGCGGAAAAGTAATATGTTTTTTTGAACATAATGTTAACGTAGAAATTTCCATGTGATGAAATGTGCCATGACAATTCCATATGTGTCTGAGGTCTCTCTGTATATGTCACTGACAAGCGTAATATGATTAAATTCACAGGCTCCTCTTACAGAAGAGTTGGTTTTTAGAGCGTGTATGATACCTTTGCTTTTATGTGGAGGATTTGAACCATATACAGTAATACTTCTCTCTCCTGTTTTCTTTAGCCTTGGTGAGTGAATAGTTATAATTGCTATTATAGCCTTTTGTGATGCATTATTTCCATCAATTAACCACTATGCCGTAAGTTAAAAGTGATGAGCTTGTGATATACATAGCTAGTAACTTTACAGGCTAAGGAGGTTAAAATTTTGAAATTTTCTTAACATTTTTTTCTTGCACTATATTTTTGCAAGATAGCTTTACCAACCTTTTTTTGCAGCTCATTTGAACCATTTATTAGAATTCTACATGCAACAAGATTCTGGCTTATTGAGAGCTTGTATGGTTGTAGGTATGTGCTGCTTTTCAATTTGCTCGATAGTTTGTGGTATGTTTAGAGCCATACTACTGTCTGTAGGTATTAGCTTCTGTTTTTGACCATTTACCTAGAAATGGATCGAATTTGGTTACACTTTATATCTAATGGGTCAACTACAAGATCTTAAATCTATTGATGCAGAAAATTGGTTTATTATCTTAAATATATATACAGTTATTTTGTTCTTGCGTATAATAATTAATTATTATTAAAATTCAAGAAATAATGGAGCATCTAAATGTTGGTGGGTCGACACAGCCTGTTCTGGCCTATTATAACCTAAATTAAAAATTACCTTTCTGATTGTGACTCGTTCCCAGCTGTTACTAAACACCCCTAATTCACCTATTCTTCCACCCCTTGCTTTTACATATGTTTTGTGTGAAAGGTTTCATTCTATTATTTCTCAGGGTTTCAACTTGGCTACACTGTGATCTTTGGGTCATATGCATCATTTCTTTTCGTTCGAACTGGTGGGTTTTAATTTGCGTTGTTTTGTTTACACTGAATTCAAGTTCCCACTAATGAACTATCTAATATTTCTTTTAATTGCAGGACATTTAGCAGCACCAATTGTATCACATATGTTTTGCAATTTTATGGGTCTGCCTGCATTCTTTTCACATAGAACAGGTACTAAAATGTGTTCTTAATAACCCAGTCATCAATTGATAATAACACTTTGCAGTAGCACCGATGGACCTGTATTTAATATTGTTAACTTGTATTTTAACCAAAAATTGCAGGGATGGTGAGTTTGGCATTTGTGGCTGGGGCAGTGGGATTCGTATATCTTTTGTTTCCACTCACATCACCAAATTTGTACAATGATAGTACCATTGATTGCAAATGTTGGCATAGATATTGTGGTTGGACATAAAGACAATTAGGTAGTACCGGAGTATTAGTTTTCTGTTCAGTATGGAACTTTTACTTATCATTGTAGGTTGGTAATTTCATAATTCATACCATGTATCATTGTATCAACATTATATTTGAATATAATCTTTTTTGCCCAAACAATATAGTTTTACAGTACGATATCACATTAAAACAATAATGTTGTAACAAAACATAAAAAATTCATATATTTCTGCATAAAGTTTTGAATCTCTGTACCATACATGAAGTTTGAAGCGTTATGCTAAACATAAAAAATTGTTTCCACACTGTTGAATCTTTGTTCCGTTCGTGAGTATCTAAACATTAAAGATTGTATGATTCTGCATAAAGTTTTAACTTTTGTTGTTCTTGAGTATCTTTAATAACAAATTGTATTTTTCTCTACAACATGAATCGTATTTCCCCTCAAATGTACAAATCTTTGTGCTGTTCTTAAGTATATAAACAACAAACATCGTATGTTTTGGCATATAGTTTGAACTGTTTATATTGTTCTAAAGTATTTACATACTGAAGATCATATTTTATCCACAACACATTCAAATCATTCTGTTGTTTTTCACCATATGAATCTACAATCGTATGTTTTTCTACAAACTTTGAATCTATATTTCTAGCAAGGATCAGAACTAGGCACCTCTTTCTTTTCAACATTCTGATACTTGTACAACCATGAACATACCAAATAATATCCGAAGTTGATCAACACAATAACAGTAAGCACCCAATATGTATTATCCATCCTCCCATCATTAATACCATCCGGTAACCATCCTGTTATTTTACTAATAAAATCAACCACCACAGTGCCCAAATAAAACGCAATCCCAACAAGCATCGACACCAATGCGGATGATGTGCTCTTCAGTGCTTTTGGAAACTCTTGATAATATAAAGACACTTGACCTGGTAGATAAAACGCTTCAGCAACACCCAAAATAACTAGTTGTGGAGCTATCCAAAATGCCGACATTGGCACAACGGAATTGCCAACAAGATCGTGGGCCTGGCCTATGGAGAGCCTTTTTGACTCAACAAGTGCTGATATAGCCATGCTTAATATGACTAGAACATGACCAATCCCTATTCGTTGTAGTGGAGTCGGGTGGGTCCCAGTGAGTTTTTGAAACATGGGTATAAGAACACGGTCGATTAAGGTTAGAAAAATGGAAGTAGAGAGCATAACAAAGACCAACATGCTTCCGGCCGGGATTTGGAAGTGTGGTCCTAGATGACGATCCATGGCTAGAGCTTGGAGGACTATTAGGCTCGTTTGGATGGCAATAGGGGTGAACAAGAATATACCAGTTGTCCAAAGTGGTATGATTCGGATTATGGTTTTGAGATCTTCTACTTGTTGCAATGTGCATAGGTTCCATGGCTTCTTGATGGATCCATCTGGGGTGGTGTCTCCTTGCGTCACTAGAGCAGCATGGTTTAAGAACCTGTATCATGTCATCAATAGTTACTGGCTTACTTTTTAGTCGTAAATAGTTTTCAAAAGAAACTTAGTGTGCTTACATGAACCTACTCCATGTAAAAACTACTTTATGTTATTCAAAGTTCATAACGGTAAACTTGCAGTCCTTACCTTAGGCTATTTGTTGGAGTCGATCTCACAAACTTTGTTTCTCCATCGTGTGGCCCCTGCCAATAATCTTCAGTATTTAGGGAAAATAAAACTTTCCTTTTCCGGAAAGCTGCCACCGCAACACGAGCCAACTCAGTAAATGGGCTACCTTGTGGTTTTAGTAACCGATAATATCGCCTACCCAACAAAAAAACTACTAACCCTATTAGATTAGCTGCAACACATAGACCATAACCCAATCCCCAACCCACATTATCTTCAACATAAACGATGCCCACCATGCTAAAAAGTGTCGCGACATATAAGGTAAAGAAGTACCAATTAAAGAAAACTCCTTGTTGCTTTGGCTTGTCAAATTGGTTTGCACCCATTGTGGATAACAAGAAACGTGTACCTGCTACCCCAATGCTCGTAAGAGCAAGACTCATGTACAAGACTGCTAGTTGGACGTTTGATGGAGCCACACAAAATACAGAGTCTTTTTCACATGGTGCCGGCTTTAATGGATTTAGTATTGCCGTAAAGGTTAATAGTATTAGGCCCAACAAGGATGCAAGAGTTGAAATTGATATAACGGTAAACAAACCAAAATACGAGTCAGCAAATATGGCCCCAAGAATCGGGAACAAGTTCATGCAACCTTTGAAGATGTTTGTGATTTGAGTAGCTTCGATGCTTTTGATATTAAACTCGTTGATTAGATACACAACAAGATTATTTGTCCACCCTCCAGCGGATAGTGTCAACCCCGCCATGGTTGCTGCATTGAAAACAAAAGGGAGGCATTATCTAAGTTAAACTAGAAAAATAATCTGACATACCAATATGTTAACGAGACTTGAACTCATAACCTCAGACTTACTTATAATGAAAGGGAAGGTGATCCAGCCACCTTTTGTGGGTGCACCAGATTGTTGTGGTACTGAAGCCATTGTACTAATTCAAGAGAACAACTGGTGTGTATAATGGTGTTACAAATGTGTGTATTACAGTGTATATTTTTGGGTCCATATATAACAAATGGGATATTGTATAGCTGTATATTTGTCAATATTCATGATAGTAATCTCATTCTTTATACATACAAACTATTTATTATATGTACACAAATGAGAGTCAAAGTCTTACAAGTATCTCAAACGCAGCCGCACAAATTAACGGTCAC